>JAIUJO010000472.1:392500-397500 GCA_023846275.1 Vanilla planifolia | reverse complement strand
GAATAAGAATAAGAATAAGGAGGAGAAGAAGAAGATGAAAATGAAGAAGACGAACGAGAAGAAAAAGAAGAAAAAGAAGTAAAAGAAAAAGAAGAAAAAGAGGAAGAAGAAGAAGAAGATGAAGAAGAAGAAAAAGAAGAAGATTAAGAAGAAGAAGAAGTAGAAGAAGAAGAAGAAGAAAAAGAAGTAGTAGAAGACGATGAAGAAGAAGAAGAAGAAGAATACGAAGAAGAAGAAGTTGAAGAAGAAGATAATGATGAAGAAACAGAAAAAGAGGTATAAGAAGAAGAAGAACTACAAGAATAAGAAGAAGTATGTGAAGAAGGAGATGAAAAAGAGGAAGAAGAAGAAGAGGAAGATGAAGAGGAGGAGAAGAAGAAGAAGAAAATGAAGAAGAAGAATAAGAAAAAGAAGAAGAAGAATAAGAAAAAGAAGAAGAAGAAGAATAAGAAGCAGAAGAAAAAGATGAAGAAGAAGAAGCCGAAGAGGAAGAAGACAAAGAAGAAGCAGAAGAAGAAGAACAATAAGAAGAAGAATGAGAAGAAGAAGAGACAAAGAAAAAGAAGACTAAGAAGAAGAAGAAGAGGAAGAAGAAGAAGAAGAAGAAGAACTTAAGAAGAAAAAGAAGATGAAGAAGAAGAAGAAGAAGACAAAGGAGAAGAGTAAGAAGAAGAACAAGAAGAAGAAGAAGAAGAAGAAAATGATGAAAAAGAAGGAGATGATAGAAGAAGCAAAAGAAGAAGAAGAAGAAGAAGAAAAAGAAGAAGAAAAGATGATGAAAAAGAAGAACAAGAATAAGAAAAAGAAGAAGAAAGAGAAGAAGAAAAATAAAAGAAGAAAAATTAGAAGAAGTAGAAGAAGAAGGAGAATAATAATAATAATAATAATAATAATAATAATAATAAAAAGAAAAAAAGACAAAGATGAAGAAGAGTCGAAGAAGAAGTAGAAAAAGAAGAAGAAGAAGAAGAACAAGAAAGTGAAGAAGAAGAGTAAGACGAGGTAGGCAGTGATGAAGAAGAGGAAAACAAAAAAAAAGCTGGAAGCAAAATTAGAAGTAGAAGTAGATAAATAGGAAGAAGAAGTCAAAGAAGATGAAAAATAGACAAAGAAGAAGAAGAAGGAGAAGATGAAGAAGAAGAAGAAGAAGAAGAAGAAGATGTTGATGAAGAAGAACAAGAACAAGAACAAGATAAAGAAAACAAAGAAGAAGTAGAAGAACAAGACGAAGAAGAAGAAGAAGAAGAAGAAGAAGCAGAAGAAGAAGAAGAAGAAGAAGGCGAAGAAGAAGAAGAAGAAGAAGAAGGAGGAGGAGGGGAAGAAGAAGAAGAAGAAGACGAAGAAAAAGGAAAAAAGAAATAGACAACAAACTAGAAGAAGAAGAGGAAGACGACGAGAAGATTAAGAAGAAGAAGAAGATGAATAAGAGAAAGAAGAAGGCAGATAAAAAGGAGGAGGAGAAGAAGAAGAAGTAGAAGTAGAAGAAGAAGAAGAAGAAGAAGAAAAAGAAGCAGAAGAAAAAGAAGAGGATAATGTAGAAGAATAAGAAGGAGGAGGAGGAGGAGGAGGTGGAGGAGAAGAAGAAGAAGAAGAAGAAGAAGAAGATGTTGATGAAGAAGAACAAGAACAAGAACTAGAAAAAGAAAACGAAGAAGTAGAAGAACAAGACGAAGAAGAAGAAGATGAAGAAGAAGAAGAAGAAGAAGACCAAGAAGAAGAAGAGAAGAAGAAGACGACAAAGAAGAAGATGACGAAGAAGACAAAGATGAAGAAGATAAGAAGAAGAACAAGAGGATGAAGAAGAGGAAGAAGAGATAGAAAAGGAGAAAAAGAAGAAGAAGAAGAAGAAGAAGAAGAAAAAGATGAAGAAGATGAAGAAGAAGAAGAAGAAGAATATAAAGATGAAGAAGAAGAAGAAGAAGAAGAAGGAGAAGAAGAAGAAGAAGAAGAAGGAGAAGAAGAAGAAGAAGAAGAAGAAGAAGAAGAGGAAGAAGAAGAAGAAGAAGAAGAAGAAGAAGAAGAAGAAGTTGATGAAAAGGAGGAAGAAGAAAAAGAAGAAGAAGAAGAAGATGATGATGATGATGATAATGATGTTGATGAGGAAGAAGAAAAAAAAGAATAAGAAAAAGAAGAAGAAGAAGGAGAAGGAGACGAAGAATTAGAAGAAGAAGAAGAAGAACAAGAAGAAGAAGTATAAGAAGATGAAGATAAAGAAGAATAAGAAGAATAAAAAGAAGAAGAAGAGTAAGAAGAAGAGAGGATGAAGAAGAGGAAGATGATGAAGAAGAAGAAGATGATGAAGAAGAAGAAGAAAAAGAAGAAGAAGATGAAGAAGAAAAAGAAGAAGAATAAAAAGAACAAGAAGGAGAAGATGGAGAAGAAGAAGATGAAGAATAAGAAGATGAATAAGAAGAAGAAGAAGAAGAAAATGAAGAAGAAGAAGAGGAAGAAAAACAACAAGGGGAAGAGGAAAACCTAGAAGGAGGAGAAGAAGAAGTAGAAGAAGAAGATGAAGATGAGGATGAAGGACAAGAAGGAGTAGAAGCAGAAGTAGAAGAAGGAGAAGGAAAAGAAGAAGAAGTGAAGAAGAAGATGAGGAAGAAGATGAAAAAGAGGTAGAAGAACAAGTAGAAGAAGAAGAAAAAGAAGAAGAATTAGATGAAGAAGAAGCAGAAGGAAATGAAAAAGAAGAGGAAGCAAAAGAAGAAGAAGAACAGGAAGAAGAATAAGAGGAAGAAGAGGAAGATGACGAAGAAGATGAAGAAGAAGAAGAAGAAGAAGGCAAAGAAACGAGTAGAAGAAGAAGAAGAAGAGGATGAAGCAAAAGAAGAAGTGGAAGAAGAACAAGAAGAAGTAGAAGAAGATGGAGAACAACAAGAAGAAGATGAAGAAGATGAAGAATGAAGAAGTTAAAGAAGAAGAAAAAGAAGTAGAAGAAGAAGATGAAGAAGAAGTAGAATGAGAAGAAGAAAAAGAAGATGAAGATGAAGAAGAAGAAAAAGAAGAAGAAGAAGAAGAAGAAGAAGAAGATGAAGAATGAGAAGAAGGTAGAGGAGAAGGAAGAAGAGGAGAAGGAGAAGAAGAAGAAGATGATGATGATGATGATGATGTTGAGGATGATGAAGAAGAAGAAAAAGAAGAAGATGAAGAAGAAGACAAAGATGAAGAAGAATGAGAAGAATAAGAAGAATAAGAAGAAGAAGAAGAGTAGGATGAAGAAGAGGAAGAAGGCAAATAAGAAGAAGAAGAAGAAGAAGAAGAAAAAGAAGAAAAAGAAGAAAAAGATGAATAATAATAACAAGAAGAAGAATAAAAAGAAGAACAAGATGGAGAAGAAGAAGAAGATGACGAACAAGAAGAAGAAGAAGTAGATGATGAAGATGAAGAAGATGATGATGATGACAAAAATTTTGAAGAACAAGATGAAGAAGAAGAGGAAGATAAAGTAGAAGATGAAGAAGAAGATTAAGAAGAAGAAAAAGAAGATTAAGAAAAAGTAGAGGACCAAAAGAAGAAGAAGCAAAAGTAGAAGATGAAGGAGAAGATGATGATGATGATGATGAAGAAGAAGAAGAAAAAGAAGAAGAAGGAGAAGATGATCATGATGAAGAAGATGAAGTTGAATGAGAAGAAGAAGAAGAAGAAGAAGAAAACTAAGAAGAAGGAGATGAAGAAAAAGAAGAATAAGAAGAATAAGAAGAAGAAGAATAAGAAGAATAAGAAGAAGAAGAAGAAGAAGAAGACTAGAAGAAGAGGAAGAAGAAAAAGAAGAAGAAGAAGAAGAAGAAGAAGATTAAGAAGAAGAAGAAAAAGAAGAAGAAGAGGAGGAAGAAGAAGACGAAGAAGAAGAAGAAGAAGAAGAGGAAGTGGTGGAGGAAGAAGAAGAAGAAGATAGTGTAGAAGCAGAAAAATAGAAGGAAGAACAAAAAGAAGAATAAGTACAAGGAGTTTAGGAAGAAGAAGAGGAGGAAGAAGAAGAATAAGAAGAGCCAGGTGAAGAAGCAGAAGATGAAAATGAAGAAGAAAAAGAAGAAGAATATGAAAAAGAAAAGAAGAAGAAGAAGAAGAAGAAGAAAAACGAGCAGAAGAAGGAGGAGAAGAAGAAGGGTATAAAGAAGAAGATGAAGAAAAGGTGGCAAAGAAGAAGAAGATGATGATGATGAAGAAAAAGAAAAAGAAGAAAATGGATAGAAATAGAAGAAGAAAAAGAAGAAGATGAAGAAGAAGAAGAAGAAGAAGAAGAAAAAGAAGAAGAAGGAGAAGAAGAAGGAGAAGAAGAGGAATAAAAACATGGAGAAGAAGAAGAAAAAAAGATGAAGAAGGCGAAGAAGAAGAAGAAGAAGAAAGAAGAAGAATAAGAAGACAAAGAAGAAGAAAAAGAAGATGAAGAAGGAGAAGATAAAGAAGGAGAAGAATAAGAAGAAATGAAGAGGTTGAAGTAGAGGAAGAAGAAGAAGGCGAAGAAGAAGAAGAATAAGATGAAGAAGAAGAAGTAGGAGAAAAAGAAGAAGAAGAAGAAGAACAAGAACAAGAAGGAGAAGGAGAAGAAGAAGAAGAAGATAAAGTCGAACAAGAAGAAGAAGAAGACGAAGAAGAAGAGAAAAAAGAAGAAGGAGAAGAAGAAGAAGAAGAAGAAGAAGTGGAGGAAGAAGAAGAAGAAGAACACCTTGAAGAAGAAGAAGAAGAAGACCAAGAAGATGATGAAGAAAAGGAAGGAGAAGAAGAAGAAGGAGAAGAAGATGAAGAAGAAGAAGAGGAAGAAGAAAAAGAAGAAGAAGAGATAAAAGCAAAAGAAGAAGGAGAAAAGTAGAGAAAGGAGAAGAAGAAGAAGTAGAAGATTAAGAAGAAGAAGATGAAAAGGAAGAAGAAGAAAAGGAAGAAGAAGTAGAAGAATAAGAATAAGAATAAGAATAAGAAGGAGAAGAAAAAAAGAAAAAGATGAAGATGTAGAAGAAGAAGAAGAAGAAGAAGAAGAAGATGAAGTAAAAGACGAAGAAGAG
>JAIUJO010000472.1:372500-387500 GCA_023846275.1 Vanilla planifolia | reverse complement strand
AGGAAGAAAAAAAGATGAAGAAAAGAAGAAGAAGAAGAAGAAGAAGAAGAAGATGAAGAAGAAGATGAAGGAGAAATAGTGGAAGAAGAAGAAGAAGTAGAAGAATAAGAAGATGGAAAAGGAAGAAAAGAAGGAGAAGAAGGAGAAGAAGGTGGAGAAGAAGAAGAAGAAGAAGAACAAGAACAAGAACAAGAAGGAGAAGGAGAAGGAGAAGAAGAAGAAGAAGATAAACTCGAACAAGAAGAAGAAGAAGATGAAGAAGAGAAAAAAGAAGAAGAAGGAGAAGAAGAAGAAGAAGAAGAAGAAGAAGAAGTCTTTGAAGATGATGAAGAAGAAGACAAAGAAGATGATGAAGAAAAGGAAGGAGAAGAAGAAGAAGGAGAAGAAGAAGAAGAAGAAGAAGAAGAGGAAGAAGAAGAAGAAGAAGAAGAGATAAGAGCAAAAGAAGAAGGAGAAAAAGTAGAGAAAGGAGAGAAAGAAGAAGAAGATGATGACAAAGAAGGAGGAGGAGGAGGAGGAGGAGGAGGAGGAGAAGAAGAAGAAGAAGAAGAAGAAGAAGAAAAGGAAGAAGAAGAAAAGCAAGAAGTAGAAGAATAAGAGTAAGAATAAGAATAAGAAGGAGAAGAAAAAAAGAAAAAGATGAAAATGAGGAAGAAAAAGAAGAAGAATATGAAGTAGAAGTCGTTGTAGAAGAACAAGAAGAAGAAGAAGAAGAATCTGAAGAAGAAGTTAAAGAAGAAGAAGTAGAAGAAGAAGAAAAAAGAGAAGAAGAGGAAGAAGAAGAAGAAGAAGAAGAAAAAGAAAGAATAGAAGACGAATAGGAAGAAGAAGAACCAGAAAAAAAAGAAGAAGAAGGTGATGAAGGAGATGAAAAAAGGAAGAAATGGAAGAAGAAGAAGAGGAACAAGAAGAAGAGGAAGATGAAGTGGAGGAAGAAGAAGAAGAAGAAGTAAACAAAGATGAAGGATAAGAAAAGAAGAAAAAGAAGAAGAAGAAGATGATGAAGAAGAAGGTGAAGAAAAAGAAGACAAAGTAGAAGAATTAGAGAAAGAAGAAGTAGGAGAAGAAGGAGAAGAAGATGAAGATGAAGAAAAAGAAGAAGAAGAAGAAGACAAAGAAGAAGAAGATGATGATGAAGAAGAAGAAGAAGAAAATGATGAAAAAGAAGGAGAAAAAAGAAGAAGCAAAAGAAGAAGAAGAAGAAGAAGAAGAAGAAGAAGAAAAAGATGATGAAAAAGAAGAAGAAAAACAAAAAGAAGAAGAAATAGAAAAAGAGAAAGAAAAAGGAGGAGGAGGAGAAGAAGAAGAAGAAGAAGAAGAAGAAGCAGAAAAACAAAAGGAAAAAGGACAAAGATGAAGAAGAAGAAGAAGACAGAAGAATTAGAAGAAGAAGAAGAAGAAGGTAATGAAAATGTAGAGGAAGAAGAAGTGGAAGATGACAAAGAAGAAGAAGAAGAAGAAGGCAAAGTAAAAGGAGGAGATGAAAAAGAAGAAGAGGAAGCAACAGAAGAAGTGGAGGAATATGAAAAAGAAGATGAGACAGAAGAAGAAGAAGAAGGCAGAGAACAAGATGGAGAAGAACAAGAAGAAGAAGATGATGAAGAGGAGGAAGAAGACAAAGAAGAAGAAAAAGTGTTACACCCTTGTGTTTGATGAGTCAAGCATAAATGTTTATATTACATGTGGGCTTGTTCTAAACAAAATTATAAATATTCAATTAAGAGAAGCCTTGAAATTTAAATGCCTAAAATAGTGGTCTTCAAGGCTCTTAGAGTCATGGCAAGCTTCAAGGAAATTGAAGACATGTACTAAAACTTTCATACTTAATTTTCTTTTTATTTTTCTGAAATTTGATATGTCCAAATTTTT
Organism: Vanilla planifolia; assembly: GCA_023846275.1. Taxonomy (NCBI): domain Eukaryota; kingdom Viridiplantae; phylum Streptophyta; class Magnoliopsida; order Asparagales; family Orchidaceae; genus Vanilla; species Vanilla planifolia. The sequence continues at coordinate 385,631 of JAIUJO010000472.1, read as the reverse complement.
AGATGATGTGGCACACTAGTATTATTAATATTTAAAAATGTTATAAAATTAATAATTATTGAATTTTTATTTTTGGGCCAAGCTTTATTGATAAAAAGTATAGATATTAGTATTTGATTTTTTAAAATTATTTAAGTATTAGTTTTCATGAATTTCTTTTCATAGTCATTTAGAAAACTTATAATACTATGGTAATATAAAATTATTTTGGTACACTTATATTAAATATTTTTGCACAACAATTCCCACAAGACACCCTAAAAAAACGTTATTCTCGGGAATTTTCACTGTATCATTGGGTGGTTTGACTCGGCTCGACCACTGGCCTGTCCAGGCTTTTAGAAATTAAAAAAAATAATAAATATAAAAAATTGGTGAGCTGACCCTGTAGGGGCGCCCATAGTCCAAAGGAATTCCATGCCGTAGGCAACGCCGAATGTAGCACGACAATTTCAGGTCTCAGGTGACGACGAAACAGTGCAAGATCAAGTCAACCCGAACCAGGTGATGAAATCCTTGTCAAGGAAGGGGGGAGCCAACACCAAAGAGGCTCGAGAGTAACAGGAAGTGAATTAGCTTTAAAGCGTAATGGCAAAGAATTTTCTACGATGTGGGACTAAACTCCAACCTTACTATCAAAGAAATCAGAAGAACAAGCGCGATCGGACGACTAAGATTATTCAGCGTAAAATGACATGCAGGAGAATCGAACCCAGGCTATGCAGATATGTGTTAGGATGCATAACCATTGAGGTAAAGTGTTTAATTTGAATTAAGTCTGGACACATTATATTAATACATACAGGGCAGCGTGTGCAAAATCCAAATGCTCAGATCAAGCCCGCCCAGATCGAACGGACGGGATTAATCTCAAACGGTAATTTCAAGATTCAATCCGTGCCGTCCGTGTTTGGGGCCGAATTGGACGGTAGCTGCTTTCCGTCCGTTACCCAAACGGCTAGTTGATTTTAAGCTGTTGGGAGTGATTTTAGAGCTCAAATTTAAGCTCTATAAATAGGAAAGAATGAAGAACTTCTAGAGGTTAAATTTTGCTAAGATCTCAAAGCTTTTAGATCTCGACTTTGAGCATAATCAAGTGAATACGGTGCTTCTAATTTCATAAAGAGAAAGTGGCAAGAAGGATTTCGAAATAAGAGGTTATTGCTTCAACAATCTCTCAATCTCTATTCCTCTGTTTTTTTCGGTCGTGTGTGCCTCTTATTTCACATAAAATTATTTTAAGTTTTTTGCTAATTTTTGTATTCTCTTCTTTGGGGTAAGGGCATCCCGACATTGTGCAAAATCACCTGGTTTGAGTTAAGCCCAGAAAAACTCAAGTAGGTTCGGGATTAGCCGTAGGTAAAATCCTAAGTAGGTTTGAGGTGAATCGTAAGAAAAACCTCAATTGTAATTTGGTATTTTTACTGTTGTTTTTCCCAACACCGGTTGGGGGTGAATGTAGGCTTGAATTTGAGTCAAACCACCTTAAAAATCTTGTGTGTTATATTTCTTCTTATTCGTGCTTAACAGATTTAATTTTTAATTGAAACCTAAAATCGAAAAATTTTATTTACCACAATTCACTCCCCCCCCTCTTGTGGGATTTCCTTAAGCACAAAGAACTTCAATTGGTATCATAGCGAGGAATCCCAATTTACGTGAGTAACATCACGTGGGAGATCCGCTTGTGCTAAGAGAAGGTTTTCTCATAATTTTTGTGGTTTTGAGATTTTTTGCTTTATGGCTTCTTCTTTGGTTGAGATGAGTGCAACCTTGTGTGAAGGTTTTTCTTCAAATCAGCCTCCCTTATTTAAAAGAGAATTTTACTTGTATTGGAAGAATCATTTTAGAATTTTTATTCAATCTATTGATTTGAAATTATGGGAAGTTATGACTAAGCCTTGTGAACTTTCTAGAAATTCTTCTACTAATGAAGTCAAGCCTTTTAGTGAGCTTAATGTTGAGCACAAAAGATTGGCTCAATTAAATGCTAGGACATTGAACTATCTTCATTGTGGAATTTTTCCTAGTGAGTTTACACAAATTATTAATTTGCATACAGCATTTGAGGTATGGAAAAAACTCAAAGTAACTTATGAGGGCACCTCACAAGTGAAAGAGACAAAAATCGACATCCTCACCCATGACTATGAACTTTTTAGAATGAATCCCGATGAGGGTATTAAAAGCATGTTTTTACTGTTTAATGATATTTCAAATGGCTTGGCAAATCTTGGGAGGGTATTCTCAAATGGTGACCTCGTAAGAAAAATTTTGAGAATCCTTCCAAAGGAATATGATCCGCTTACAACGGCTATTAAAGCAGCTAAAGATATCAACAAACTTTCATTGGATGAACTCCTTGGGGAACTTCTCACGTCGAAATAGAGATGTCAAGGAGACTTATGGAGGAGGCTTCTACAAGCAAACTAAAGCATGAAAGGAAGAAGGAAGAACCCTTGGCCTTCAAAGCCACCAAATGTGATTCATATTCTACTTCCACCTCTTCCACAGATTTGGAGGATGAGGTAAGTTTTCATGTAAATAGTTTAGCAAAAAATTTGGCAAAAAGTTTTCTTAATAGGAAATGGAAGAAGAAGAGCAATAAGGAAAGGAAGAGGCCACCAACTTGTTTTGAGTGTGGTCAAACCGGTCATATTAAACCGGAATGTCCAAAACTCAAGGACAAGCATATGAAGGAGGAAAGGAAGAAGAAGAAGAGTTTGAAGAAAAAGAAAGCTTTCCAAGCTACATGGAGTGCCTCCGAAGATTCGGATGTTTCAAGCTCAAGTAGAGGAGAAGAAGGGATGATTTGTTTTATGGCAAATGAGGCATCTTCAACATCCTCAAGTGAAGAAGAAGAAGAAAATGAGGTAAGCACTTAGACAAGAGATATTCTTGAAAGTAATTATATTGAAATTATGAATGCCTTGACTTCTTTAATGAGTGCTCATAAAAAATTAAAAAAGATTTACAAAGAAAAAGTTGAATTGCTTGATTTTGTTATGAAAGAAGATGAAAAGAAAAAGATAAAAAATCAAAATTTATGTGATGAAAAGGCTTCTCTTATTATTGAAAATACTTCTTTAAAGCATGATATTTGTGTTTTGAAAGAAAAAATACAATTTTCTAAACATGCTAAAATAATAAAAACTTCACATACTTCTCATGCTTCACATGTTTATTACTCTTCACATAACTTCAATTTTGAAAAACCTAAAAACTTAAGCATGCCTAGGCCATCAAATATTGTTTGTTTTTATTATTGTAAACATGGACATACTTTGAAAGATTGCTTTTTTAGGAGAAACATGTATGCACATAAATAAAATTTTAGATGAATTATTAAGAATGAGAATGTGGAAGCTCCATTTAGTGCTCAACCCAAGTTTGCTTGGGTTCTCAAGAGTAGAACTTAGAAGACTAGAAGAAAAGGTCTTCAAAATATTTGGAGACATTCTAGGATAGGTTTAGGATACTTAGAAAATTTAAATTGATGATTTCATTTTGTGGTATGCTTCTAATTTAAATTTTACACCTTATACAGTCAAAACCAAGAAGAAAATCAAAATCCACATCTTGGGTATGGGATAATGGATGTTCAAGACACATGATTGGAGACAAAAGTAAGCTTAAATCATTGAGATCAGGTCCAAATAGAAAGGTGACTCTAGGGGACAACACAAAGAAAAGAATCTTTGGAATTGGAGATGTAGGTACGACAAACTTTACCCTTTCAAATGTTTTTTTAGTAGAAGGTTTAGAATTCAATTTAATTAGTATTAGTCAACTTTGTGATAATGGCTTTGATATTATTTTTAATGCAAAAGTTTGCAAAATCATGAAAGATAATCTTGAATTACTTGTAGGAAAAAGAAAATGTGATACCTATGTAATTAGTTTTGAACAATTAGAAGCTAGTGGTTTGGAATGCCTAATGACCCAATCTGATGAAAACTCACTATGTCATAGAAGATTAGGCCATGTGGGATACTCCACCTTGAAGAAGATTACAAAGTTAGATGTAGTTAGAGGGCTTCCCAAACCAAGTAAATAAAGTTGGGAGTTGTGTGAATCTTGTCAAAAAGGGAAACAAGTCAAATCTTCTTTCAAATCTCAAAATGAATTAACAACTAGTAGACCTTTAGAAAAAATTTATTTAGATCTTTTTGGTCCAATACAACCTTTGAGTTTAGGAGGAAAACAATATGGATTTGTTATATTGATGATTTTTCTAGGTATACTTGGGTGATTTTTCTTAGACATAAACATGAAGCATTTAAGAATTTTGAAGACTTGATTAGAGAGTTAGAAAGACAACATAGTCTAAAATTAGTTTGTATACAAAGTGATAATGGGAGTGAGTTTAAGAATGAATATTTCAGTGAGAAAGAAAAAGGAATCAAATACCAATTCACATGCCCATACACACCACAGCAAAATGGTGTTGTAGAAAGGAAGAATAGAACATTAGTTGAGATGGGTAGAACCATGTTAGTCGAATATAGCTTACCCAAATATTTTTGGGCTGAAGCTATTAGCACAGCATGTTACATTATAAATAGGGTTAACTTGAGACCAAAGTTGAAGAAAACCCCTTATGAATTGCTTAGGAAGAAAAAACTGGATCCTAGTTATTTTCATGTTTTTGGTTGTAAGTGCACTATTCTTAGTAATGAGAGAGTAAATTTAGGAAAGTTTGATGACAAAGCAAGTGTAGGAATCTTTTTCTGGTATTCATCAATTAGAAAAGCATATAGAGTTTTTAATCTAGAATCTCATAAGGTAGAGGAAATAATGTATGTTGTGTTTGATGAGACAATCCAACTAGTTAGTGAGAAGCATTTAGAAGATGAAATAAAATTAGTTAAGAATTTAGATTTGAGTAAAAATGACGAAAAAATAGAAAATCTATAGGTAGAAAAAGAAAAAGAAAGCAATTTACCTAAAGGATGGAAATTTGCAAACTCACATCCAAAGGATTTGATCATTGGAGATGTGAACCAAGGAGTGAAGACTAGAGCCTCAATTAGAGATATAAATCATAGTGTCTTTGTATCACTTTTTGAACCTAGCTCTATAGAAGAAGCTCTTAGGGATGACTATTGGGTTCAAGCCATGAATGAAGAGTTGGACCAATTTGAAAGAAATCATGTTTGGGAGTTAGTACCAAGACCTAGTGATCAACAAGTCATTGGTACTAGATGGGTCTATAAAAATAAATTAGATAAAAATGGTGTAATAATTAGGAATAAGGCTAGACTTATTGCTAAGGGATATAATCAAATAGAAGGTATTGATTTTGAGGATTCATTTGCACCTGTAGCTAGGTTAGAAGCAATTATATTACTTTTAGCATATTCATGTTATAAGAATTTTAGATTGTTTCTAATGGATGTAAAAAGTGCTTTCTTAAATGGAATAATAGAAGAAGATGTGTTTGTAGAACAACCACCAAGTTTTGAAAATCATACACAGGATAATTATGTCTACAAGCTTAAGAAAGCTCTTTACGGCCTTAAGCAAGCTCCACGTGCATGGTACCATAGGTTGAGTAATTATCTAGTAGAAAATGGCTTTAGAAAGGGTAAATCAGATACTACATTATTTCTAAAGTCATTAGGAGATGATTTATTAATTGTTCGAATTTATGTTGATGATATTATTTTTAGTAGTACAAAAGAAGAAATGTGTAGAGAAATTGGAGATCTTATGACTAAGGAATTTGAAATGAGCATGATGGGTGAGCTAATGTTTTTGTTAGGATTACAAATAAGACAACTAAAAGATGGTATTTTTATTTCTCAAACAAAATATTTGAAAGAAATGTTTAAAAAATATGGTTATGAAAATATGAAACCTAGAAAAGTTCCCATGAATCAATCTATTCACTTAGACCTAGATGAAGGAGGGAAAAACATAGACCAAAAAATTTATAGAGGACTTATAGGATCTTTATTATACCTTACAGCTAGTAGGCCCAACATTCTATTTAGTGTGGGATTATGTGCTAGGTTCCAAGCAAACCCAAAGGAAAGTCACTTAAAAGCTGTTAAAGCAATCTTCAAATATTTGAAGGGAATTATGACTCTAGGATTATGGTATCCTAGAAATGCCCTTTCTTGTGAACTCATTGGCTATACAGATTCAAATTTTGGAGGATCTAGAGTGGATAGGAAGAGCACATCAGGGACATGTCAATTCTTGGGACATTGTCTTGTCTCATGGTCAAGCAAAAAACAAAATTGTATAGCCTTATCAACAACAGAAGCTGAATATGTTGCAGTTGGAAGTTGTGTTACTCAAGTACTATGGTTAAGACAACAACTTCAAGACTATGGTTTAGAAGTCACACATATACCTATTAGAATTAACAATATTAATGCATTAGCATTAGCCAAGAATCAAGTTCATCATTCTAGGACCAAGCACATAGATGTTAGATATCGCTTTATTAGAGACCAAGTGGCCAAAAGATTAGTAGAATTAGAGTATGTTCCTACTAAGCTTGAATTGGTTGACATTTTTACCAAACCCTTACCATCAGAGCAATTTCAAACATTGAGAGAACAATTAGGAATTTTAGACATTACTTAGGGTTCACTCCCTCTTGATGGTGTCAAAGGGGGAGAATAGTTAGGAGTTAGGAGGAGCATAAAGATAGGGGGTGTATGATAATTATTAATCTCCTCCTTAAGATTTTTCTTCTTAAAAGTTTATTTTTACTCATTTTATCATTTTTTATAGATTTAAAACATTTATGTCTTGCCATCATCAAAAGGGGGAGATTGTTACACCCTTGTGTTTGATGAGTCAAGCATAAATGTTTATATTACATATGGGCTTGTTCTAAACAAAATTGTTAATATTCAATTAAGACAAGCCATGAACTTTAAATGCCTAAAATAGTGGTCTTTAAGGCTCTTGGAGTCATGGCAAGCTTCAAGAAAATTGAAGACATGTACTAAAGCATTCATACTTAATTTTCTTTTTATTTTTCTGAAATTTGATATGTCCAAATTTTGAGATGATGTGACACAGAAGTAGTATTAATATTTAAAAATGTTATAAAATTAATAATTATTGAATTTTAATTTTTGGGCCAAGCTTTATTGACAAAAAATATAGATATTAGTATTTGATTTTTTAAAATTATTTAGGAATTAGTTTTCATGGATTTCCTTTCATAGTCATTTAGAAAACTTATAATATTATTGTAATATAAAATTATTTTGGTACACTTATATTAAATATTTTGGCACAAACATTCCCACAAAACACCCTAAAACAACGTTACTCTGGGGAATTTTCACTGTTGCTTTGGGCGAGTCGACCCAACCCGACCATTGGCCCGTCCAAGCTTTTAGAAATTTAAAAAAATAATAAATATAAAAAATTGGTGGGCTGACCCAGAAGGAGGAGGAGAAGGAAGAGGAGGAGAAGGAAAAGAAGAAGAAGAAGATGATGATGATGTTGAAGAAGAAGAAGAAGAAGAAGAACAATAAGCAAAAAGAAGACAAAGACGAAGAAAAAGAACAAGACAAAGAAGAAGAAGATGAAGAAAAAGAAGAAGAAGACCAAGAAAAACAAGAAGAAGAAGAAGAAGAAGAAGAAGAAAAAGATGATGAAGGAGACGACAAAGATGAATAAGAATAAGACTAATAATAAGAAGAAAAAGAAGGGGAAGAAGACAAATAAGAAGAAGAAGTCGAAGAAGAAGAAGAAGAAGAAGGAGAAAAAGATGAAAAAGTAGAAGAAGAAGAAGAAGAAGAAGAAGAAGAAGAAGAAGAATAAAAACACAAAGAAGAAGAAGATGGAGAAGAAGAAAAAGAAGAAGAAGAAGAACATGTAGATGGAGAAGAAGAAGAAGAAGATGATGATGATGATGACGAAAAAGAAGAAGAAGACGAAGATGAAGAAGAAGAAGAGAAAGAAGAAGAAGAAGAAGAAGATTAAGAAATTGAAGAACACCTAGAAGAAGGAGAGGAAGTAGAAGATGAAGAAGAAGGAGAAGAGGAGGAAGAAGAATAAGAAAAAGAAGAAGAAGAAGACAAAGAAGAGGTAAATGAAGAAGAAGTAGAAGAAGAAGAAGAAGGGATAGAAGAAAGAGAAGAAGAACAATTACAAGAAGAAGAAGAAGAACAATTACAAGAAGAAGAAGAAGATGAAGCAGAAATTGAAATGAAGAAGAAAAAGAAGAAGAAAAGAAGAAGAAGAAGAAGAAGAAGACAAAGAAGAAGAAGAAAAAGAAGAAGAGCCAAACGAAGAACAAGGACAACAAGAAGATATAGATCAAGAAGAAGAAGACGATGAAGAAGAAGTATTAGAAGAATAAGAAGAAAAAGAAGACGAAGAAGAAGAAGAATATCAAGAAGAAGAAGAAGAAGATGGAGAAGAAAAGGAAAAATAAGAAGAAGAAGAAGAAGATGAAGAAAATGAAGAAGAATAATATGATGATGAAGAGGAAGAAGCTGAATGAGAAGAAAAAGAAGAAGACGAAGAAGAAGATGATGAAAAGAAGAGAAGAAGAAAAATAAGAATAAGAAGAAGACGAAGAAGGCTTAGAAGAAGAAGAGGAAGAAGATGAAGAAAAAAAAGAAGAAGAATAAGAAGAAGAAGATGAAAAAGAAGAAGAAGAAGAAAGTGTAGAAGAAGAAGAATAGGAAATAGAAGAACAAGAAGAACAAGTACAAGAAGACGAAGAAAAAGGAGACGAAGAATAGGAAGAAGAAGATGAGGAAGTAGAAGAGGAGGAAGAAGAAGAATAAGAAGAAGATGAAAAAGGAGAGGAAGATGACAAAAAAAATGTAGAAAATGAAGAAGAAGCAGAAGAAGAAAAAAAGAAGAAGAGGAAGAAGAAGAAGAAGAAGAAGAAGAAGAAGAAGAAGAAAAAGGAGAAAAAGATGAAGGAGAAGAAGAAGAAGGTGATGAAGAAGAACAAGAAGAACAAAGTCGTGAAGAAGAAGATGATGACGATGAAGAAAAGAAAAAGAAGAAAATGGATAGAAAAAGACAAAAAGAAGAAGAAGAAGAAGAAGAAGAAGAAGAAGAAGATGAAGAAGAAGAAGAAGAAGGAGAAGAACAAAGAGAAGAGGAAGAATAAAAAGAATGAGAAGAAGAAGAAGAAGAAAAAGAAGAATAAGAAGGCGAAGAAGAAGAAGAAGAAGAAGCAGAAGAAGAAAGAAGAAGAAGAAGAACACAAAGAAGAAGAACAAGAATAAGAAGAAGAAGGACTAGACAAAGAAGAAGAAGAAAAAGAAGAAAATGATGAGGTTGAAGTACAAGAAGAAGAAGAAGGGAAAGAAGAAGAAGAAGAGGAAGAAGAAGAAGAAGAAGAACATGAAGAAGAACAAGAAGAAGAAGATGGAGAAGAAGAGGAGGAGGAAGAAGAAGAAGAACAAGAAGACAAAGATGAAGAAGAAGGTGAAGAGGAAGAAGATAAAGGCAAAGAAGAGAAAGACGAAGAAGAAGAAGAAGAAGGAGAAGTAGAAGTAGAAGAAAAAGAAGAAGAAGAAGAAAAACTAGAAGATGAAGAAGAAGATAGCAATTAAGAGGGAAAGAAGAAGGAGATAGTTAGTCAGAAGAAGAAGAAGAAGAAGAAGAAGAAGAAGAAGAAGAAGACAAAGAAGAAGAAGAAGAGGAACAAAAAGACGAAGAAGAAAAAGAAGAAGGAGAAGAGGAAGATGAAGTAGAAGAAGAAGAAGAATAAAAAGGTAGAGAAGGAAGAAGAAGAAGGTGTAGAAGAAGTCAAAGAAGAGAAGAAGAAGGAGAAGAAGAAGAAGAAGAAGAAGAAGAGGTAGGAGAATGATAATAAGAAGAAGAAGAAAAGGAAGTAGAAGATGAAGAATAAGAATAAGAATAAGAAGGAGAAGAGGAAAAAGAAGAAGAAGAAAATATAGAAGACGAACGAGAAGAAGAAGAAAATATAGAAGACGAACGAGAAGAAGAAGAAGAAAAAGAAAAAGAAGAGAAAGAAGAAGAAGAGGAAGAAGAAGAAGAAGAAGAAGATGAAGATGAAGAAGAAGAAGTCGAGGAAGAAGAAGAAGAAGTAGAAGACGATGAAGAAGAAGAAGAAGAAGAAGAATACGAAAAAGAAGAAGTTGAAGAAGAAGAAGAAGAAGAAGATGATGATGATGAAGAAAGAAAAGAAGATGAATTGGAAGAAGAAGAACTAGAAGAATAAGAAGAAGAATGTGAAGAAGGAGATGAAAAAGAGGAAGAAGAAGAGGAAGAAGAAGATGGGGAAGATGAAGAGGAGGAAGAAGAAGAACAAGAAGAAGAAGATGAAAAAGAAGAACAAGAAAAAGAAGAAGAAAAAGATGATGAAGAAGAAGGCGAAGAGAAAGAAGACAAAGATGAAGAAGAAGAAGAAGAAGAAAAAGAAGACAAAGAAGAAGAAGACTAAGAAGAAGAAGAAGAGGAAGAAGAAGAAGAAAAAGAAGAAGAAGAACTTGAAGAAGAAGAAGAAGAAGAAGAAGAAGAGGAAAAAGAAGAAGAAGAAGAAGAAGAAAATGACAAAAAAGAAGAAGGAGAAGAAAGAAGAGGCAAAAGAAGAAGAAGAAGAAGAAGGAGAAGAAAAAGATGATGAAAAAGAAGAAGAAGAATAAGAAAAAGAAGAAGAAAGAGAAGAAAAAAAAAGAAAAAGAAGAAAAAGGAGGAGGAGAAAAAGAAGAAGAAGAAGAAGAAGAAGAAGAAGGAGAAGAAGAAGAAGAAGAAGAAGAAGAAGAATATAAAGAAAAAAAGACAAAGATGAAGAAGAAGAAGTTGAAGAAGTAGAAAAAGAAGAAGAAGAATAACAAGGAAGTGAAGAAGAAGAATAAGATGAAGGCAATGATGAAGAAGTGGAAAACGAAAAAAGAGGAGGAAGCAAAAGAAGAAGAAGAAGAAGGAGGAGGAGAAGAAGAAGAAGCAGAAGAAGAAGAAGAAGAAGATGATGATGAAGAAGAGGAAAAAGAGGAAGAAGTGGAAGAAGAAGAATAAGACCTTGGAAAAGAAGGAGAAGAAGAAGAAGAAGAAGAAGATGAGCAAGATGTTGAAGAAGAAGAAGGAGAAGAAGAAGAAGTCGTAGTAGAAGAAGAAGAAGAAACAAAAGCGAAAGAAGAAGGAGAAAAAAAAGGGAAAGGAGAAGAAGAACACGAGGAAGAAGAAGAAGAAGGTGAAGAAGAAGAAGTCAAACAAGAGAATAAGAAGGAGAAGAAGAAGAAGAAGAAGAAGAAGAAGAACAAGTAAAAGAATAAGAAGAAGAAGAAGAAAAGGAAGAAGAAGTTGAAGAATAAGAATAAGAATATGAAGGAGGAGAAGAAGAAGAAGAAAATGAAGAAGTCGAAAGAGAAGAAAAAGAAGAAGAAGAAGAAGAAGAAGAAAAGGAAGAAGATGAAGAAAAAAAAGAAGTAGAAGAAGAAGAAGAAGAAGAAGTAGAAGACGAAGAAGAAGAAGAAGTAGAAGAATACGAAGAAGAAGAAGATGATGATGTTGATGAAGAAAGAGAAGAAGATGAATTGGAAGAAGAAGAACGTGAAGAAGGAGATGAAAAAGAGGAAGAAGAAGAGAAAGAAGAAGCAGAAGTTGAAGAGGCGGAAGAAGAAGAAGAAGAATAAGATGAAGAAGAAGAACAAGAAAAAGGAGAAGAAGAAGAAGAAGAAGAAGAAGAAGAAGAAGAAGATGAAGTAGAAGAAGACGAAGAGGAAGAAGACAAAGAAGAAGAAGAAGAAGAAGAAGAAGGAGAAGAAGAAGAAGGAGAAGAAGAAGAAGAAGACAATGAAGATGAAGACTAAGAAGAAGAAGAAGAGGAAGAAGAAGAAGAAGAACTTGAAGAAGAAGAAGAAGATGAAGAAGAAGAAGAAGACAAAGAAAAAGAGGAAGACGGAGAAGAAGAAGAAGAGAAGAAAAAGAAGAAGAAGAAGAAGAAGAAAATGACGAAAAAGAAGTAGGAGAAGAAAGAAGAAGCAAAAGAAGAAGAAGAAGAAGAAGAAGAAGAAAAGTTGATGATAAAGAAGAACAAGAATAAGAAAAAGAAGAGGAAAGAGAAGAAGAAAAAGAAAAAGAAGAGAAGGAGAAAAAGAAGAAGAAGAAGAAGAAGAAGAAGAAGAAGAAGAAGAATAAAAAGAAAAAAAAGACAAAGATGAAGAAGTCAAAGAAGAAGTAGAAGAAGAAGAAGAAGAAGAATAACAAGGAAGTGAAGAAGAAGAATAAGACGAAGAATGCAATGATGAAGAAGAGGAAAACGAAAAAAGAGAAGGAAGCAAAAGAAGAAGTAGAAGAAGATAAATAGGAAGAAGAAGAGGAAGATGAAGAAAGGAATAATAATAATAAGAAGAAGAAGAACAATGAGGTGGACAAAATGGAGGAGGAGGAGGAGAAGAAGAAGAAGTGGAAGAATAATAATAATAATAAGAAGAAGAAGAAGAAGATGGAGAAGAAAAAAAAGAAGAAGGGCAAGAAGAAGAAGAAGTCGAAGAAGATGAAAAAAAGACAAAGATGAAGAAGAAGAAGTAGAAGAAGACGAAGGGAAGGAAGAACAAGAAGAAGATGAAAAAAAGATAGAAGAAGAAGAAGAAGAAGATGAAAGAGAAGAAGAAGAAGAACAAGAAGAAAAAGTTGAAGAAGAAGAAGAAAAAAAAGAAGAAGAAAAGGAGCAGGAAGACGAAGAAGAAGAAGATGAAGATGAAAAAAGGAGTAGAAAGAGGAAGAAGAAGAAGAAGAAGAAGAAGAGGAAGAAGAAGAAGATGATGTTGAAGAAAAAGAGGAGGAAGAAGAAGAACAAAAAGAAGAAGATTGAGAAATAGATCAAGATGAAGAAGAAGGAGGAGGAGGAGAAGAAGAGGAAAAAGAAACAAAAGACAAAGAAGAAGAAGAAGAAGAGGAGGAAACAGAAGAAGAAAAAGATAAAGAAGAAGAAGCAGAAGAAAAAGAAGAAGAAGAAGAAGACAAAGAAGAAGAAGCAGAAGAAAAAGAAGAAGAAGAAAAAGAAGTAGAAGAAGGGGAAGAAGAAGAAGAAAAAGATGAAAAAAAGACGAAGAAGAAGTAGTCGACGAACAAGAAGATGAAGAGGAAGACAGCAAAGAAGATACAGAAGAAGAAGACGAAGAAGAAGAGAAAGAAGAAGGCATAAGAAAAGGAGGAGGAGAAGAT
>JAIUJO010000472.1:362500-365000 GCA_023846275.1 Vanilla planifolia | reverse complement strand
GTTGAAGTAGAACAAGAGGAAGAAGAAGAAGATAATGAAGCTGAAGAAGAAAAAGATGAAGAAGAAGATAAAAGAGAAGAACAAAAAGAAAAATAAGAGGAAGAAGAAGAAGAATGGGAAGAAGGAGAAGACAAAGAAGAAGAAGAAGAAGAAAAGAAGGAGAAGAAAACGAAGAAGACGACGAAGAAGAAGGTGAAGAAGACGAAGAAGAAGAAGAAGTAGAAGAGGAAGAACAAGAAGAAGAGGAGGAGAAAGATGAAAAAGAAGAAGAAGATGTTGGAGATGAAAAAGAAGATGAAGACGATGAAGAATAAGACGAAGAAGAGGAAGAATAAGGAGATGAAAAAGAAGGAGAAGAAGAAGATGAAGAAGAAGAGGAAGAAGTAGAAGAAGAAGAAGAAGAAGAAGAAGAGGAAGAAAAGAAAGAAGATGAACAACAAGAAGAAGATGAAGAGAAAGAAGAAGACGATAAAAAGTTGGAGGAAGATGAAGAAGAAGAAGAAGAAGAAGATGGGGAAGAAGGTGAAGGAGAAGAAGAAGAAGAAGAAGAAGAAGTAGAGGAACCCAAAGAGAAAAAAGTAGAAGATGAAGTAGAAGAAGAAGGAGAAGAAGACAACGAATAAGTCAAAGAAGAAGTAGAAGAAGCAGAAAAGAAGAAGAAGAAGAAGAAGAAGAAGAAGAAGGAAAGGAAGATGAAAAAGATGGAGAAGGAGAAGAAGAAGAAGAAGTTGAATGAGAAGAAGAAGAAGTTGAAGAAGACGAAGAAGAAGATGAAGAAGAAGAAGTTGAAGAAGAAGAAGAAGAAGAGTAAGAAGAAGAAGAAGAAGACCTAGATGATGTAGAAGATTAGAAGAAGAAGAAGAAGAAGATTAAGAAGAAGAAAAAAAGAAGAAGATGAAGAAAAAGAAGAAGATTAGGAAAAAGAAGAAGAACATGAGGAAAAAGAAGAAGAAAAAGAAGGGGAAGAGGAAGGAGAAGAAGAATGTGTGGAAGAAGAAGAATTGGAAGAAGAAGAACAAGAAGAATAAGTACAAGAACATGAAGAAGAAGGAGACAAAGAAGAGGAAGAAGAAGAAGGGGAAGAAGAAGATGAGGAAGAAGAGAAGTAGGAAGAAGAAGAATAAGAAGAAGAAGACGAAGAAGGAGAAGAAGAAAATGAAGAATAAAAAGAAGAAGAAAATGATGAAGAAGAAGAAGACGAAGAAGAAGAAGTTGAAGAAGATAAAGAAGAAGAAGAAGTGGAAGAAGAAGAGGAGGAACAAGAAGATGAAGAAGAAGAAAATGGAGAAGAAGAAGAAGGATAAGAAGAAGAAGGGGATGAAGAAGAAGACGAGGAAAATGGAGGTGAAGAAGAAGAACACGAAGAAGAAGAAGAAGATGATGAATAAAAAGAAAAAGAAGAAATTGGAGAAGAAAAGACAAAGAAGAAAAAGAAGAAGACGAAGAAGAATAAGAAGAAGAAGATGAAGGCAAAGAAGAAGGAGATGGAGAAGAACAAAAAGGAGGCGAAGAAGATGAAGAAAAGGAAGAAGAAGATGGTGAAGAAGAAGAAGAAGAGGACAGAAGAACAAGAAGATAAAGAAGAAAAAGAAGAAGAAGAAGACGAAGAAGGAGAAGACAAAGAAGAAGAAGAAGAAGAAAATGAAGAGTTTGAAGTAAAAGAAGAAGATGATGGCGTGGAAGAAGAAGAAGAAGAAGAATAAGAATAATAATAATAAGAAGAAGAGTAAGAAGAAGAAGAATAAGAAGAAGAAGATGGAGAAGAGGAGGAGGGAGAAGAAGAAGAACCAGAAGATGAAGAAGAAGAAGAAGAAGAAGAATAAGAATAATAATAAGAAGAAGAAGAATAAGAAGAAGAAGATGGAGAAGAGGAGGAGGAAGAAGAAGAAGAAGAAGAAGATGAAGAAGAAGAAGAAGAAGGAGAAGGTGAACAAGAAGAAGAAGAAGGCAAAGAAGGGTAAGATAAAGAAGAAGAAGAAGGTAAACAAGAAGAGAAGAAGAAGGACATAATTAGGAAGAAAAAGAAGAAGAAGAGGAAGAACAAAAAGATGAAGAAGACAAAAAAGAAGAAGAAGAAGAAGAAGAAGAGGAAGAAGGAGAAAAGAAGAAGAAGAAGAAAAAGAAGAATTAGAAGATGGAAAAGGAAGAAAAGAAGGAAAAGAAGGACAAGAAGGAGGCAAAGAAGAAGAAGAAGAAAAGGAAGAAGAAGAAGAAGAAGAAGAACAACAACAAGAAGAAGAAGGGGAACGAGTAGGAGAAGAAGAAGAAGATAGAGTCGAAAAAGAAGACGAAGAAGACGAAGAAGAAGAGAAAGAAGAGGAAGAAAAAGAAGGAGATGATTAAGAATAAGAAGAAGAAGGAGAAGAAGAAAAAGAAGATGAAGATGAAGAAGAAGAAGAAGAAGAAGAAGAAGAAGAAATAAAAGAAGAACAAAAGGAATAAGAAGATTTGAAGAAGAAGATGAAGATGAAGAAAAAAGAGTAGAAAGGCGAGGAAGAAG
>JAIUJO010000472.1:355000-357500 GCA_023846275.1 Vanilla planifolia | reverse complement strand
CAAAGAAGAAGAACAAGAAGCAGAAGAAGAATAGGAAGGAGAAGAAGTAGAAGTAGAAGAACAAGTAGAAGAAAAAGAAAGGGAAGAAGAAGAAGAAGAAGAAGAAAAAAGAAGATGGTGAAGAACAAGCAAAGGAAGAAGAAATAAAAGAATAAGAAGAAGAAAGAGAAGCAAAAGAAGATGAAGAAAAACAAAAAGAAGTCAAAGAAGTAGAAGAAGAAGATGAAGAAAAAGTAGTAATAATAGTAGAAGAAGAAGAAGAAGAAGTAGAAAGACAAAAAGAAGAAGACAAAGAAGACAAAGAAAAAGAAAAAGTCGGAGAAGATGCAGAAGAAGAAAAAGAACAACAAGAAGAAGAAGAACAAGTAAAAGATGAAGAAGAAGAACAAGCCATAAAAGAAGGTGAAGAAGAAGAAAGAGAAGAAGAAGGAAGAGAAGAAGGAGAAGAAGAAGATGATGAAGAGGAAGAACAAGATGAAGAAGAAGAAGAGGATGATGATGATGATGATGAAAAAGATGATGATGATGATGAAGATGAAGAAGAAGAAGAAGATAAAGAAGAAGATGTAGAAGAAGAAGAAGAAGAAGAAAAAGAAGAAGAGGAAAAAGAGGAGGAGGAGGAAGAAGAAGAAGAAGAAGAAGAAGACGATGAAGAAAAAGAAGATGAAGACGAAGAAGAAAAAGAAGATCAAGTGGAAGAAGAAGAAGAGGAAGAAGAAGAAGAAGAAGATTAAGAAGTTGAAGAAGAAGAAGTAGGAGAAGAAGAAGAAGATGAAGAAGAAGAGGAAAAAGAAGAAGAAGAAGAACAAGAACAAGAAGAAGATGAAGACGAAGAAGAAGACGATAAAGGGGAAGAAGAGGAGGAAGAAGGAGAAGAGAAAAAAGAACAAGAAGGCGAATAAAAATAAGAGGAAGAAAAGGAAGTAGAGGTAGACAAAGATGAAGAAGAAGAAGAAGAAGAAGAAGAAGAAGAACAAGAAGAAGAAGAAAAGGAACAAAAAGAAGAGGAATAAGGAAACGGTGAAGGAGAAGTAGAAGAAGAAGAAGATGAAGAAGAAGAAGAAAAAGATGAAGAAGAAGGTGAAGAAGAAGAATAAGAAGAAGGAGAAGAAGAAGAAGAAGAGGAAGATGGAGAAGGAGAAGAAGAAGAAGAAGAAGTAGAAGAAGAAGAAGAAGAAGAAGAACAAGTGCAGGAGAAAAAGTAGAAGGTGGAGAAGAAGAAGAAGGCAAAGAAGAAAAAGAGGAAGAAGAAGAAGAAGAAGAAGAAGAAAAATAAAGAAAAGAGAAGGTGAAGAAGAAGAAGAAGAAGAAGGAGAAGGAGAAGTATTGGAATAAGAATAAGAAGAAGAACAAAATGAAGGAGGAGGAGGAGGAGGAGAAGGAGAAGAAGAACAACTTAAGTAAGACGAAGAATAAGAAGAAGAAGAAGGCGAACAAGAAAAAGAAGATGAAAAAGAAGTAGGAGAAGCAGATAAAGAGGAAGAAGAAGAAGATGATGAAGAAGAGGAAAAGAAGAAAAAGGGGAAGGAGATGAAGCAGAAGATGAAGTAAGAGAAGAAGAAGAAGAAGAAGAAAAAGTAGGAGAAGAAGAAGAAATAGAAGAATAAGAAGAAAAAGAAGAAGAAGAACAATAAGGTGAAGAAGAAGAAGTTGAAGAAGACAATAAAGAAGAAGAAGAAGAAGAAGAATAAGAAGGAGGAAGAGAAGAAGAACAAGAAGAAGAAGAAGAAGAAGAAGACAAAGAATAAGAGGAAAAAGAAGAAGAAGAAGAAGACAAAGAAGGAGAAGCCGCGGAAGAAGAAGAAGAAAAAGAAGAAGAAGAAGAAGAAGAATAAGGCTAGGAAGAAAAAGGAAAAGAGGAAGAAGAAGAAGAAGAGAATAAGGAAGAAGAAAATGAAGAAGTCAAAGAAAAAGAAGAAGAAGAAGGAGGAGGAGGAGGAGGAGGAGGAGGAAAAGAAGAAGAACATGAAGAAGAAGAAGAAGAAGAAGATGATGATGATGATGATGAAGAAAATGAAGAAGAAGAAGAAGAAGAAGAAGAAGAAGAAGAAGAAAAAGAAGATGAAGACAAAGAAGAAGAAGATGTAGAAGAAGAAGAAGAAGAAGAAAAAGAAGAAGAGGAAGAAGAAGAAGAAGAAAAAGCAGGCAAAGAAGAAGAATAAGAACATGAAGGAGAAGAAGAAGAAGAAGAAAAAGAAGAAGAGGAAAAAGAAGAAGAAGAAAAAGAAGACAAAGAAGAAGAATAAGAACATGAAGAAGAAGAAGAAGTCAAAGAAGAAGAAGAATAAGAGGAAGAAGAAGAAGAAGAAGAACAAGATGAAGATGAACGAGGAGGTTGAGGAGAAGAAGAAGAAGGATATGTAGAAGATGAAGAAGAACAAGAAGAATAAGACGAAGAAGAAGAAGAGGATAACAAAGAAAAAGAGGAGGAAGATTAAGAAGAAAAAAGAAAAGAAGGCAAAGATATAGAAGAAGAAGTGGAAAAAGAAGAATTAGAAGA
>JAIUJO010000472.1:347500-350000 GCA_023846275.1 Vanilla planifolia | reverse complement strand
ACAAGAAGAAGAAGAAGAAGAATACGAAGAAGACGAAGGAGAAGAAGAAAAGAGGAAGATGAAGACTACGAAAAAGAAGAAGAAGGAGAAGGGAAGAAGAATACAAAGAAGAAGAAGAAGAACAAGGAGGTGAAGAAGAAGAAGAAGAAGAAGACGATGAAATAGAAGAAGAAGAGGAAGATGAGGAAGAAGATAAAAAAGAAGAAGAAGAAGAGGAAGAAGAAGGCAGAGAAAATGGAAGAGGAGGAGGAGAAGAAGAAGAAAAAGAAGATGGAGAAGAACAAGCAGAGGAAGAAGAAACAAAAGAATAAGAAGAAGAAAGAGAAGCAGAAGAAGATGAAGAAAAAGAAAAAGAAGTCAAAGAAGTAGAAGAAGAAGATGAAGAAAAAGTAATAGTAATAGTAGAAGAAGAAGAAGAAGAAGAAGAAGTAGAAAGACAAAAAGAAGAAGACAAAGAAGACAAAGAAAAAGAAAAAGTCGGAGAAGAAGCAGAAGAAGAAAAAGAACAAGAAGAAGAAGAAGAACAAGAAAAAGAAGAAGAAGAAGAACAAGTCATAAAGAAGGTGAAGAAGAAGAAAGAGAAGAAGAAGGAAGAGAAGAAGGAGAAGAAGAAGATGATGAAGAAGAAGAAGATGAAGAAGAAGAAGAGGATGTTGATGACGATGATGAAAAAGATGATGTTGATGATGAAGATGAAGAAGAAGAAGAAGATAAAGAAGAAGAAAATGTAGAAGAAGAAGAAGAAGAAGAAAAAGAAGAAGAGGAAGAGGAGGAGGAGGAGGAGGAAGAAGAAGAAGAAGAAGAAGAAGAAGAAGACGATGAAGAAAAAGAAGATGATGACGAAGAAGAAAAAGACGAAAAAGTGAAAGAAGAAGAAGAGGAACAAGGAGAAGAAGAAGATTAAGAAGTTAAAGAAGAAGAAGTAGGAGAAGAAGAAGAAGATGAAGAAGAAGAGGAAAAAGAAGAAGAAGAAGAAGAAGAACAAGAAGAAGATGCAGACGAAGAAGAAGAAGATAAAGGGGAAGAAGAGGAGGAAGAAGGAGAAGAGAAAAAAGAACAAGAAGGCTAATAAAAATAAGAGGAAGAAAAGAAAGTAGAGGTAGACAAAGAAGAAGAAGAAGAAGAAGAACAAGAAGAAGAAGAAAAGGAACAAAAAGAAGAGGAATAAGGAAACGGTGAAGGAGAAGTAGAAGAAGAAGAAGATGAAGAAGAAGAAGAAGAAAAAGAAGAAGAAGAAGTTGAAGAAGAAGAATAAGAAGAAGGAGAAGAAGAAGAAGAGGAAGATGGAGAAGGAGGAGAAGAAGAAGAAGAAGCAGAAGAAGAAGAAGAAGAAGAATAAGAAGAACAAGTGCAGGAGAAAAAGTAGAAGGTGGAGAAGAAGAAGAAGAAGGCAAAGAAGAAAAAGAAGAAGAAGAAGAAGAAGAAGAAGAAGAAAAATAAGGAAAAGAGAAGGTGAAGAAGAAGAAGAAGAAGAAGGAGAAGTATTGGAATAAGAAGAAGATGAAGAAGAAAAAGGAGGAGGAGGAGGAGGAGAAGGAGAAGAAGAACAACATGAGTAAGACGAAGAATAAGAAGAAGAAGAAGGCGAACAAGAAGAAGAAGATGGAAAAGAAGTAGGAGAAGCAGATAAAGAGGAGGAAGAAGAAGAGGAAAAGAAGAAAAAGGGGAAGGAGATGAAGAAGAAGTTGAAGTAAGAGAAGAAGAAAAAGAAGAAGAAGAAGAAGAAAAAGTAGGAGAAGAAGAAGAAGAAAAAGTAGGAGAAGAAGAAGAAAAAGGTGAAGAAGAAGAAGTTTAAGAAGACAACAAAGAAGAAGAAGAAGAATAAGAAGAAGGAGAAGAAGAAGAAGAAGAAGACAAAGAATAAGAGGAAGAAGAAGAAGAAGAAGACAAAGAAGGAGAAGCCGTGGAAGAAGAAGAAGAAAAAGAAGAAGAAGAAGAAGAAGAATAATAATAAGACTTGGAAGAAAAAGGCAAAGAGGATGAAGAAGACGAAGAGAATGAGGAAGAAGAAAACGAAGAAGAAGTCGAAGAAAAAGAAGAAGAAGAAGAAGGAGGAGAAGGAGGAGGAGGAGGAGGAAAAGAAGAAGAACATGAAGAAGAAGAAGAAGAAGAGGAAGAAGATGATGATGATGATGAAGAAGATGAAGAAAAAGAAGAAGAAGAAGAAGAAAAAGAAGATGAAGACAAAGAAGAAGAAGATGTAGAAGAAGAAGAAGAAGAAGAAAAAGAAGAAGAGGAAGAAGAGGACGAACAAGAAGAAGAACATGAAGAAGAAGATGGTGAAGAAAAAGAAGATGAAGATGAAGAAAATGACGAAGTGGAAGAAGAAGGAGAAGAAGAAGATGATGAAGAAGAAGAAGATGAAAAAGAAGAAGAAGAAGAAGAAGAAGAAGAACATGAAGAAGATGAAGACGAAAAAGAACACGATAAAGGGGAAGAAGAGGTGGAAGAAGGAGAAGAAAAAGAAGAACAAGAAGAGGAAGAATAGGAAGTAGAGGTA
>JAIUJO010000472.1:330000-342500 GCA_023846275.1 Vanilla planifolia | reverse complement strand
GGATAAAGAAAAAGAAGAGGAAGAAGAAGAAGAGGATAAAGAAGAAGAAGAAGAAGAAGAAAAAGTGAGAGAAGAAGAAGAAGAAGAAGAAGAAGAAGAAGAAGAAGGAGAAGACAAAGAAGAAGAAGATGTAGAAGATGAAGATGAAGAAGAAGAAAAAGAAGAAAAAGAGGAAGAAGAAGAAAAAGAAGAAGAAGAACAAGAAGTTGGAGAAGAAAAAGAAGATGAAGTTTATGAAGAACAAGGAAAAGAAGGGGAAGAAGTAGAAGAAGAAGAAGGAGGAGAAGTAGAAGAAGAGGATGACGATGATGATGATGAAGAAGAAGAAGAAGAAGAAGAAGAAGCTAAGAAGAAGAAGAAGAAGAAGAAAAGGAAGAAGAAGAAAATGACAAAGAAGTATAAGAATAGGAAGGCAAAGAAAGAGAAGACAAAGAAGAAGAAGATTAAGATGAAAACAAAGAAGGGGAGATGTAGAAGAAGAAGAAGAAGAAGAAGAAGAAATGGAAGAAGAGGAAGAAGAGAAGAAGTAGAAGAAGAAGAAGAAGAAGAAGAAGAACAAGAAGTAGTAGAAGAAGATGATCAAGATGATGAAGAAGAAGAAGAAGAAGAAGTAGAAGTAGAAGAAGAAGAAGAAGTAGAAGAAGAAGAAGAAGTAGAAGTAGAAGAAGAAGAAGAAGAAGAAGAAGAAGGAGAAGAAGAAGAGGAAGAAGGAGAAGAAGAAGGAGAAGGAGAAGAAGAAGAAGCAGAAGAAGGAGAAGAAGAAGAAGAAGAAGAAGAAGAGGAAGAAGAAGATTAAGATGAAGAAGGAGATGAAGGAGGAGAAGAAGAAGAAGGATTCGTAGAAGATGAAGAAGAACAAGAAGAAGAAGACAAAAAAGAAGGAGAAGATAGCAAAGAAAAAGAAGAGGAAGATGAAGAAGAAAAAAATAGAAGAAGAAGGCAATGATATAGAAGAAGAAGAGGAAAAAGAAGAATTAGAAGAGGAAGAAGAAGAAGAAGAAGAAGAAAAACACCGAGAAGAAGGATAAGAAGAAGAAGAAGAAGAAGACGAAGAAGACGAAGGAGAAGAAGAAAAGAGGAAGATGGAGACTACGAAAAAGAAGAAGAAGAAGGGAAGAAGAATACAAAGTAGAAGAAGAAGAACAAGGAGGAGGAGAAGAAGAAGAAGAAGTCGACGAAAAAGACGAAGAAGAAGAAGACGACGAAACAGAAGAAGAAGAGGAAGATGAGGAAGAAGATAAAGAATAAGAAGAAGAGGAAGAAGAAGAAGGCAGAGAAAAGGAGGAGGAGGAGAAGAAGAAGAAAAAGAAGATGGTGAAGAACAAGCAGAGGAAGAAGAAATAAAAGAATAAGAAGAAGAAAGAGAAGCAAAAGAAGATGAAGAAAAACAAAAAGAAGTCAAAGAAGTAGAAGAAGAAGATGAAGAAAAAGTAGTAATAATAGTAGAAGAAGAAGAAGAAGAAGTAGAAAGACAAAAAGAAGAAGACAAAGAAGACAAAGAAAAAGAAAAAGTCGGAGAAGATGCAGAAGAAAAAAAAGAACAACAAGAAGAAGAAGAACAAGAAAAAGATGAAGAAGAAGAACAAGCCGTAAAAGAAGGTGAAGAAGAAGAAAGAGAAGAAGAAGGAAGAGAAGAAGGAGAAGAAGAAGATGATGAAGAGGAAGAACAAGATGAAGAAGAAGAAGAGGATGATGATGATGATGATGAAAAAGATGATGATGATGATGAAGATGAAGAAGAAGAAGAAGATAAAGAAGAAGATGTAGAAGAAGAAGAAGAAGAAGAAAAAGAAGAAGAGGAAAAAGAGGAGGAGGAGGAAGAAGAAGAAGAAGAAGAAGAAGACGATGAAGAAAAAGAAGATGAAGACGAAGAAGAAAAAGAAGATCAAGTGGAAGAAGAAGAAGAGGAAGAAGAAGAAGAAGAAGATTAAGAAGTTGAAGAAGAAGAAGTAGGAGAAGAAGAAGAAGATGAAGAAGAAGAGGAAAAAGAAGAAGAAGAAGAACAAGAACAAGAAGAAGATGAAGACGAAGAAGAAGACGATAAAGGGGAAGAAGAGGAGGAAGAAGGAGAAGAGAAAAAAGAACAAGAAGGCGAATAAAAATAAGAGGAAGAAAAGGAAGTAGAGGTAGACAAAGATGAAGAAGAAGAAGAAGAAGAAGAAGAAGAAGAACAAGAAAAAGAAGAAAAGGAACAAAAAGAAGTGGAATAAGGAAACGGTGAAGGAGAAGTAGAAGAAGAAGAAGATGAAGAAGAAGAAGAAAAAGATGAAGAAGAAGGTGAAGAAGAAGAATAAGAAGAAGGAGAAGAAGAAGAAGAAGAGGAAGATGGAGAAGGAGAAGAAGAAGAAGAAGAAGTAGAAGAAGAAGAAGAAGAAGAAGAACAAGTGCAGGAGAAAAAGTAGAAGGTGGAGAAGAAGAAGAAGGCAAAGAAGAAAAAGAGGAAGAAGAAGAAGAAGAAGAAGAAAAATAAAGAAAAGAGAAGGTGAAGAAGAAGAAGAAGAAGAAGGAGAAGGAGAAGTATTGGAATAAGAATAAGAAGAAGAACAAAATGAAGGAGGAGGAGGAGGAGGAGAAGGAGAAGAAGAACAACTTAAGTAAGACGAAGAATAAGAAGAAGAAGAAGGCGAACAAGAAAAAGAAGATGAAAAAGAAGTAGGAGAAGCAGATAAAGAGGAAGAAGAAGAAGATGATGAAGAAGAGGAAAAGAAGAAAAAGGGGAAGGAGATGAAGCAGAAGATGAAGTAAGAGAAGAAGAAGAAGAAGAAGAAAAAGTAGGAGAAGAAGAAGAAATAGAAGAATAAGAAGAAAAAGAAGAAGAACAACAATAAGGTGAAGAAGAAGAAGTTGAAGAAGACAATAAAGAAGAAGAAGAAGAAGAAGAATAAGAATAAGAAGGAGGAAGAGAAGAAGAACAAGAAGAAGAAGAAGAAGAAGAAGACAAAGAATAAGAGGAAAAAGAAGAAGAAGAAGAAGACAAAGAAGGAGAAGCCGCGGAAGAAGAAGAAGAAAAAGAAGAAGAAGAAGAAGAAGAATAAGGCTAGGAAGAAAAAGGAAAAGAGGAAGAAGAAGAAGAAGAGAATAAGGAAGAAGAAAATGAAGAAGTCAAAGAAAAAGAAGAAGAAGAAGGAGGAGGAGGAGGAGGAGGAGGAGGAAAAGAAGAAGAACATGAAGAAGAAGAAGAAGAAGAAGATGATGCTGATGATGAAGAAAATGAAGAAGAAGAAGAAGAAGAAGAAGAAGAAGAAGAAGAAGAAAAAGAAGATGAAGACAAAGAAGAAGAAGATGTAGAAGAAGAAGAAGAAGAAGAAGAAAAAGAAGAAGAGGAAGAAGAAGAAGAAGAAAAAGCAGGCAAAGAAGAAGAATAAGAACATGAAGGAGAAGAAGAAGAAGAAGAAAAAGAAGAAGAGGAAAAAGAAGAAGAAGAAAAAGAAGACAAAGAAGAAGAATAAGAACATGAAGAAGAAGAAGAAGTCAAAGAAGAAGAAGAATAAGAGGAAGAAGAAGAAGAAGAAGAACAAGATGAAGATGAACGAGGAGGTTGAGGAGAAGAAGAAGAAGGATATGTAGAAGATGAAGAAGAACAAGAAGAATAAGACGAAGAAGAAGAAGAGGATAACAAAGAAAAAGAGGAGGAAGATTAAGAAGAAAAAAGAAAAGAAGGCAAAGATATAGAAGAAGAAGTGGAAAAAGAAGAATTAGAAGAAGAAGAAGAAGAAAAACACCGAGAAGAAAGACAAGAAGAAGAAGAAGAAACAAAGGAGAAGAAGAAAAGAAGAAAAAGAAGACTAAGAAGAAGAAGAAGAGGAAGAAGAAGAAGAAGGCAAGAAGAAAAGAAGAAGAAGAAGAAGAAGAAATGGACGAACAAGAATAAGAGGAAGAAGAAGAAGAAGAAGAAGAAGAACCAGAAGATGAAGAAGAAGAAGAAGATGAAGATGAAGAAGAAGAAGAAGAATAAGAAGAAACAGAAAAAGATGGAGAAGAACGAAAAGAAGAAGAAAAAAGGAGAAGTATAACAAGAAGAAGAAGAAGAAGACGAAGAAGAAAAAGTAGAAGAAGAAGAAGAAGAAGATGATGATGAAGAAGGAGAAGGTGATGATAATGATGAAGAAAAAGAAGAAGTAATAGAATGAGAAGAAGAAGAAGAAGAAGCCAAAGAAGAAAAGAAAGAAGTAGAAGAAGAAGAAGAAGACGACGAAGAATAAGAAGAAAAAGACAAAGAAGAAAAAGATGAAGAAGAAGAAGTAGTAGAAGATGTAAAAGAAGAAGCAAAAGAACAAGAAGAAGATGATGAAGAATAAGAAGAGGAAGTGGAAGTAGAAGAAGAAGAAGAAAATGATGAAGAAGACGAAGAAGATTATGTAGAAGAGGAAGACGAAAAAGACAAAGAACAAGTAGAAGAAGAAGAAGAAGAAGAACTATATGAAGAAGGCTAATAAGAAAAAGAAGAAGAAGAAGACAAAGAAGAAGAGAAGAAAAGGAAGACAAGGAAGAAGAAGAAGAAGAAGAAGAAGAAGATGAAGAAGAAGAATAAGAAGAAGATGAAGAAGAAGAAGAAGAAGAAGAAGAATAAGTTGAAGAAAAAATGAAGAATAAGAAGAAGAAGATGATGATGAAGAAGAAGTAGAAGGAGAAGAAGAAGAAGAGAAGAAGTAGAAGAGGAAGAAGAAGAAGACGAAGAAGAGTGAGAGGAAAACAAGAAAAAGTAGAAGAAGAAGTAAAAGAGGAGGAAGAAGGTAATGTTAAAGAAGCATAAGAAGAAGAAGATGATGAAGAAGATGTAAAAGAAGAAGTAGAATAAGTAGAAGAGGAAGAAGATGAAGTAGAAGAGGAAGAAGAAGAAGAAGAATAAGAAGAAGAGGAAGAAGAAGAAGAAGAAGAAGAATCAGAAGAAGAAGAAAGAAGAAGAAGAATCAGAAGAAGAAGAAGATCAACAAGAAGAAGAAGAAGAAGAAGACAGAAGAAGAAGAAGAAGAAGAAGAAGAAGAAAAAAAGGCAAAGCAGAGGAACAGGAAGACGAAGAAGAAAATGATGAAGAAGTGGAAGAGGAAGAAGAAAAAGAAGAAGAAGAAGAAAATGAAGAAGTAGATGATGATGATGAAGAAGAAGAAGAAGGGAAGAAAAAGAAGAAGAGGAAGATGAAGAAGATGAAGAAGAAGAAGAAGAAGAAGAAGAAGAAGAAGATGATGATGATGAAGAATACGAGAAAGTAGAAGTTAAAGAAGACAAAGTAGAAGAAGATGAAGAAGATGAAAAAGAAAAGAGGAAGAAGTAGAAGAAGAAGAAGAAGGAGAAGACGAAGAACAATAATTAGAAGAAGAAGAAGTAGAAGAAGAAGAAGAAGAACACAAAGAAGGAGTGGACGAAGAGAAGGGGAAGAAGGCTAAAAAGAATACAAAGATGAAGATGAAGAAGAAGAAGAAGAAGAAGAAGAAGAAAAAGAAAAAGAAGAAGCAGAAGAACAGGAAGAAGAAGAAGCGGTAGAAGAAGTAGTAGGAGAAGGGGGAGAAGAAGAACAAGGAGGAGAAGAAGAAGGTGAAGAAGAAAAATAAAAAGCGAAGAAGAAGAAGAAGAAGTTGAAGAAGAAGAAAAAGATAAAGTAGAAAACGAGAAAGTAGTAGAAGAAGAAGAAGAACAAGATGGAGAAGAAGAAGAGAAAGAAGAAGAAGAGGAAGAAGAGCACGATGAAGACGAATAAGAAGAAAAGAAGAAGAAGATGATGATGATGATGATGATGATGTAAAAGAAGAAAAAGAAGAAGAAGAAGTAGAAGAAGAAGATAAAGAAGAAAGAAATAGAAGAAGAGGAAGAACAACGAGAAGAAGAAGAAGAAGGTGAACAAGAAGGAGAAAAAGAAGGCGAAGAAGAACAAGTTGAAGAAGAACAAGTAGAAGAAGAAGAAGAGGAAGAAGAAGAAGAAGAAGTATAGGAAGAAGAAGAACATGAACAAAAAGAAGAAGAAGAAGAAGAAGAAGAGAAAGGAGAAGAAGCAAAGGAAGAAGAGGAAGAGGAAGAAGAAGAAGAGAAGAAGAAGAAAAAGAAGAAGAAGTAGAAGAAGATGAGGAAGAAGAAGAAGAAGAAGAGGAAGAAGAAGAAGAAGAAGAAGAAGAAGGGTAAGAAGAAGAAGAAGAAGAAGAAGAGGAAGAAGAAGAAGAAGAAAATGAAGAAGAAGAAGAAGATGATGATGATGAAAAGGAAGAAGAAGAAGAAGAAGAACACGGAGAAGAAGAAGATGATGAAGAAGGGGAAGAAGGAGAAGAAGAAGAAGGAGAGGAAGAAGAAGAGGAAGTAGAAAAAGAAGAAGAAGAAGAATAAGAAGTAGAAGAAGAAGAAGACAAGTTAGAAGAAGAAAATGACAAAGAAGAAGCAGAAGAAGAAGGTTAAGACAAAAAGAAGAAGATAAAGATGAAAACAAAGAAGATGAAGATGTCGAAGAAGAAAAAGATAAAGAAGAAGAAGAAGGCCTAGAAGAAAAACAAGTAGAAGAAGAAGAAGAAGAAGATAAAGATAAAGAAGAAGAAGAAAATGATAAAGAAGTAGAAGAAGAAGATAAAAATAAGAAGAAAAAGTTGACAACAATGAAGATGAAAAAGTAGAAGAAGAAAATGATAAGAAGAAGAACAAGAAGGCATAGAAGAGGAGCAAGCAGAAGAAGAAGAAGAAGAAGAAGAAGAAGAAGAAGAAAAAGAAGAAGAATGAGAAGAAGAATAAAGAGAAGAATAAGAAGAAGAGAAAAAGAAGAAGAAGAAGAAGATGATGAAGAAGAACAAGAAGAAAAATAAGATGACGATGATGATGAAGAAGATGATGATGAAGAAGAAGTAGAAGAAGAAGAAGAAGGAGAAGAAAATAAAAGAGAAGATGTAGAAGAAGAAGAAGAAGAGGAGGAAGACGAAGAAAAAGAAGAAGAAGAAGAGGTGGAAGAAGAAGAAGAAGGCGATGAAGAAAAAGAAGACGAAGATGAAGAAGAATAAGACGAAGAAGTGGAAGAAGATGAAGATTAAGAAGAAGGAGAAAAAGAAGAAAATGAAAAAGAATAAGGAGAAAAAGAAGAAGAAGAAGAAGAAGAAGATGAAGAAAAAGAAGAAGAAGAAGATGAAGAAGAAGAAAGTGTTGAAGAAGAAGAAGAAGATGAAGTTGAAGAAGAAGAAGAAGAAGAGGAAGAAGAAGAAGAAGAACAAGATGAAGATGAAGACGAAGAAGAAGAAAACAAAGGGGAACAAAAGGAGGAAGATGGAGAAAAAAAAGAAGAAGAAGAAGAAGAAGAGGAAGAAGAGGTAGACAAAGATCAAGAAGAAGAAGAAGAAGAAGCAGATTATAAAGAAGAAAAGAAAGAAAAAGAAGAAGAATAAGGTGAAGGAGAAGGAGAAGATGAAGAGGAAGAAGAAGAAGAAGAAGAAGAAGAAGAAGTAGAAGGTGAAGAAGAAGAATAAGAAGAAGGAGAAGAAGAAGAAGAAGAAGAAGAAGAAGACAGAGAAGGAGAATAAGAAGAAGAAGAAGAAGAAGAATATGAAGAAGAAGAAGAAGAAAATAGAGAACAAGAAGAAGAAGGCAAAAAAAGAAGAAGGAGAAGTAGAAGTAGAAGATGAAGGAGAAAATGAAGAAAGCAAAGATGAAGAAGAAAAAGTGGTAGAAGAAGAAGAGGATAAAGAAGAAGAAGAAGAAGAAGAAAAAGAGAGAGAAGAAGAAGAAGAAGAAGAAGAAGAAAAAGAAGAAGAAGAAGAAGAAGAAGAAGAAGAAGAAGGAGAAGACAAAGAAGAAGAAGATGTAGAAGATAAAGATGAAGAAGAAGAAGAAGAAGTAGTAGAAGATGAAAAAGAAGAAAAAGAGGAGGAAGAAGAAAAAGAAGAAGAAGAACAAGAAGTTGGAGAAGAAAAAGAGGATGAAGTTGATGAAGAACAAGAAAAAGAAGAGGAAGAAGCAGAAGAAGAAGAAGGAGAAGTAGAAGAAGAAGATGACGATGCTGAAGAAGAAGAAGAAGATGACGATGATGAAGAAGAAGAAGAAGCTAAGAAGAAGAAGAAGAAGAAAAGGAAGAAGAAGAACATGACAAAGAAGTAGAAGAAGAGGAAGGCAAAGAAAGAGAAGACAAAGAAGAAGAAGATTAAGTTGAAAACAAAGAAGAGGAGATGTAGAAGAAGAAGAAGAAGGAGAAATAGAAGAAGAGGAAGAAGAAGAAGTAGAAGAAGAAGAAGAAGAAGAAGAAGAAGAAGAAGAACAAGAAGTAGAAGAAGGAGAAGATCAAGATGAAGAAGAAGAAGAAGAAGAAGAAGAAGAAGTAGAAGTAGAAGAAGAAGAAGAAGAATAAGTAGAAGAGGAAGTAGAAGTAGAAGAAGAAGAAGAAGAAGAAGAAGAAGAAGGAGAAGAAGAAGAGGAAGATGAAGAAGAAGAAGGAGAAGAAGAAGAAGAAGTAGAAGAAGGAGGAGAAGAAGGAGAAGAAGAAGATGATGAAGAAGAAGATGAAGAAGAAGAAGAAGATGAAGATGAAGAAGGAGAAGAAGGAGGAGAAGAAGAAGAAGACAAAAAAGAAGAAGAAGATAACAAAGAAAAAGTAGAGAAAGATGAAGAAGAAAAAAATAAAAGAAGAAGGCAATGATATAGAAGAAGAAGAGGAAAAAGAAGAATTAGAAGAAGAAGAAGAAGAAGAAAAACACCGAGAAGAAGGACAAGAAGAAGAAGAAGAAGAAGACGAAGAAGACGAAGGAGAAGAAGAAAAGAGGAAGATGAAGACTACGAAAAAGAAGAAGAAGGAGAAGGGAAGAAGAATACAAAGAAGAAGAAGAAGAACAAGGAGGTGAAGAAGAAGAAGAAGAAGAAGACGACGAAATAGAAGAAGAAGAGGAAGATGAGGAAGAAGATAAAAAAGAAGAAGAAGAAGAGGAAGAAGAAGGCAGAGAAAATGGAAGAGGAGGAGGAGAAGAAGAAGAAAAAGAAGATGGAGAAGAACAAGCAGAGGAAGAAGAAACAAAAGAATAAGAAGAAGAAAGAGAAGCAGAAGAAGATGAAGAAAAAGAAAAAGAAGTCAAAGAAGTAGAAGAAGAAGATGAAAAAAAGTAATAGTAATAGTAGAAGAAGAAGAAGAAGAAGAAGAAGTAGAAAGACAAAAAGAAGAAGACAAAGAAGACAAAGAAAAAGAAAAAGTCGGAGAAGAAGCAGAAGAAGAAAAAGAACAAGAAGAAGAAGAAGAACAAGAAAAAGAAGAAGAAGAAGAACAAGAACAAGTCATAAAGAAGGTGAAGAAGAAGAAAGAGAAGAAGAAGGAAGAGAAGAAGGAGAAGAAGATGAAGAAGAAGAAGAGGATGTTGATGACGATGATGAAAAAGATGATGTTGATGATGAAGATGAAGAAGAAGAAGAAGATAAAGAAGAAGAAAATGTAGAAGAAGAAGAAGAAGAAGAAAAAGAAGAAGAGGAAGAGGAGGAGGAGGAGGAGGAAGAAGAAGAAGAAGAAGAAGAAGAAGACGATGAAGAAAAAGAAGATGATGACGAAGAAGAAAAAGACGAAAAAGTGAAAGAAGAAGAAGAGGAACAAGGAGAAGAAGAAGATTAAGAAGTTAAAGAAGAAGAAGTAGGAGAAGAAGAAGAAGATGAAGAAGAAGAGGAAAAAGAAGAAGAAGAAGAAGAAGAACAAGAAGAAGATGCAGACGAAGAAGAAGAAGATAAAGGGGAAGAAGAGGAGGAAGAAGGAGAAGAGAAAAAAGAACAAGAAGGCTAATAAAAATAAGAGGAAGAAAAGAAAGTAGAGGTAGACAAAGAAGAAGAAGAAGAAGAAGAACAAGAAGAAGAAGAAAAGGAACAAAAAGAAGAGGAATAAGGAAACGGTGAAGGAGAAGTAGAAGAAGAAGAAGATGAAGAAGAAGAAGAAGAAAAAGAAGAAGAAGAAGTTGAAGAAGAAGAATAAGAAGAAGGAGAAGAAGAAGAAGAGGAAGATGGAGAAGGAGGAGAAGAAGAAGAAGAAGCAGAAGAAGAAGAAGAAGAAGAATAAGAAGAACAAGTGCAGGAGAAAAAGTAGAAGGTGGAGAAGAAGAAGAAGAAGGCAAAGAAGAAAAAGAAGAAGAAGAAGAAGAAGAAGAAGAAGAAGAAAAATAAGGAAAAGAGAAGGTGAAGAAGAAGAAGAAGAAGAAGGAGAAGTATTGGAATAAGAAGAAGATGAAGAAGAAAAAGGAGGAGGAGGAGGAGGAGAAGGAGAAGAAGAACAACATGAGTAAGACGAAGAATAAGAAGAAGAAGAAGGCGAACAACAAGAAGAAGATGGAAAAGAAGTAGGAGAAGCAGATAAAGAGGAGGAAGAAGAAGAGGAAAAGAAGAAAAAGGGGAAGGAGATGAAGAAGAAGTTGAAGTAAGAGAAGAAGAAAAAGAAGAAGAAGAAGAAGAAAAAGTAGGAGAAGAAGAAGAAGAAAAAGTAGGAGAAGAAGAAGAAAAAGGTGAAGAAGAAGAAGTTTAAGAAAACAAAGAAGAAGAAGAAGAATAAGAAGAAGGAGAAGAAGAAGAAGAAGAAGACAAAGAATAAGAGGAAGAAGAAGAAGAAGAAGACAAAGAAGGAGAAGCCGTGGAAGAAGAAGAAGAAAAAGAAGAAGAAGAAGAAGAAGAAGAATAATAAGACTAGGAAGAAAAAGGCAAAGAGGATGAAGAAGACGAAGAGAATGAGGAAGAAGAAAACGAAGAAGAAGTCGAAGAAAAAGAAGAAGAAGAAGAAGAAGGAGGAGAAGGAGGAGGAGGAGGAGGAAAAGAAGAAGAACATGAAGAAGAAGAAGAAGAAGAGGAAGAAGATGATGATGATGATGAAGAAGATGAAGAAAAAGAAGAAGAAGAAGAAGAAAAAGAAGATGAAGACAAAGAAGAAGAAGATGTAGAAGAAGAAGAAGAAGAAAAAGAAGAAGAGGAAGAAGAGGACGAACAAGAAGAAGAACATGAAGAAGAAGATGGTGAAGAAAAAGAAGATGAAGATGAAGAAAATGACGAAGTGGAAGAAGAAGGACAAGAAGAAGACGATGAAGAAGAAGAAGATGAAAAAGAAGAAGAAGAAGAAGAAGAAGAAGAAGAAGAACATGAAGAAGATGAAGACGAAAAAGAACACGATAAAGGGGAAGAAGAGGTGGAAGAAGGAGAAGAAAAAGAAGAACAAGAAGAGGAAGAATAGGAAGTAGAGGTAGACAAAGATGAAGAAGAAGAAGATGAAGAAAAAAAGCAAGAAAAAGAAGAGGAATAAGGAAAAGGCAAAGCACCATCCTTGAAGAAGAAGAAGAAGAAAAGGAAGAAAAAGTAAAAGAATAAGGAAAAGGCAAAGGACAAGAAGAAGAAGAAAAAGTAGAAGAAGAAGAAGAAGAAAAAGAAAGAAAAAAAGAAGAAGGAGAAGAATAAGAAAAAGAAGGAGAAGAAGGAGAAGAAGAAGAAGAAGAAGAAGAAGAAGAAGAAGAAGTGGGGGAAGAAGAAGAAGAAGAAAAAGAAGACAAATAAGAAGAATAAGAACATGAAGAAGAAGAAGAAGAAGTCAAGAAAGAAGAAGAAGAAGAACAAGATGAAGATTAACAAGGAGGAGGAGTAGAAGAAGAAGAAGGATAAGAAGAAGATGAAGAAGAACAAGAAGAAGAAGACGAAGAAGAAGAATAAGAAAAGGAAAAAAAACCTAAGGAAGATGAAGAAGAATAGGAAGAAGAAGAAGAAGAAGAAAACAAGGAAGAAGAAGAGGAAGATGAAGAAGGGAAAGAACAAGAAAAAGAAGAAGAAGAGGAAGAAGAAGAAGAAAAAGAAAAAGAGGAAAAAGAAGAAGAAGAAAAAGAAGACGAAGAAGAATAAGAACATGAAGAAGAGGAAGAAGAAGTCAAAGAAGAAGAAGAATAAAAGGAAGAACAAGAAGAAGAAGAAGAAGAAGAACAAGATGAAGATGAACAAGGAGGTTGAGGAGAAGAAGAAGAAAGATATGCAGAAGATGAAGAAGAAGAAAGATATGCAAAAGATGAAGAAGAACAAGAAGAAGAAGATGAAGAAGAAGAAGAGGATAACAAAGAAAAAGAGGAGGAAGATTAGGAAGAAAAAAGAGAAGATGGCAAAGATATAGAAGAAGAAGTGGAAAAAGAAGAATTAGAAGAAGAAGAAGAAGAAAAACACCAAGAAGATGGACAAGAAGAAGAAGAAGAAGAAAAAGGAGAAGAAGAAAAGAAGAAGAAGAAGGCTAAGAAGAAGAAGAAGAGGAAGAAGAAGAAGAAGAAGGCAAGAAGAAAAGAAGAAGAATAAGAAGAAGAAATGGACGAACAAGATTAAGAAGAAGGTGAAGAAGACGAAGAAGAAGAACCAGAAGATGAAGAAGAAGAAGGAGATGGAGAAGAACAAGAAGAAGAAGAAAAAGAAAAAGGTGGAGAAGAAGGAAAAGAAGAAGAAAAAATGAGAAATATAACAAGAAGAAGAAGAAGACGAAGAAGAAAAAGAAGAAGAAGAAGAAGAAGAAGATGATGATGAAGAAGGAGAAGATGATGATAATGATGAAGAAAAAGAAGAAGTAATAG
>JAIUJO010000472.1:315000-325000 GCA_023846275.1 Vanilla planifolia | reverse complement strand
ACAAGAAGTAGTAGAAGAAGATGATCAAGATGATGAAGAAGAAGAAGAAGAAGAAGTAGAAGTAGAAGAAGAAGAAGAAGTAGAAGAAGAAGAAGAAGTAGAAGTAGAAGAAGAAGAAGAAGAAGAAGAAGAAGGAGAAGAAGAAGAGGAAGAAGGAGAAGAAGAAGGAGAAGGAGAAGAAGAAGAAGCAGAAGAAGGAGAAGAAGAAGAAGAAGAAGAAGAAGAGGAAGAAGAAGATTAAGATGAAGAAGGAGATGAAGGAGGAGAAGAAGAAGAAGGATTCGTAGAAGATGAAGAAGAACAAGAAGAAGAAGACAAAAAAGAAGGAGAAGATAGCAAAGAAAAAGAAGAGGAAGATGAAGAAGAAAAAAATAGAAGAAGAAGGCAATGATATAGAAGAAGAAGAGGAAAAAGAAGAATTAGAAGAAGAAGAAGAAGAAGAAGAAGAAAAACACCGAGAAGAAGGATAAGAAGAAGAAGAAGAAGAAGACGAAGAAGACGAAGGAGAAGAAGAAAAGAGGAAGATGGAGACTACGAAAAAGAAGAAGAAGAAGGGAAGAAGAATACAAAGTAGAAGAAGAAGAACAAGGAGGAGGAGAAGAAGAAGAAGAAGTCGACGAAAAAGACGAAGAAGAAGAAGACGACGAAACAGAAGAAGAAGAGGAAGATGAGGAAGAAGATAAAGAATAAGAAGAAGAGGAAGAAGAAGAAGGCAGAGAAAAGGAGGAGGAGGAGAAGAAGAAGAAAAAGAAGATGGTGAAGAACAAGCAGAGGAAGAAGAAATAAAAGAATAAGAAGAAGAAAGAGAAGCAAAAGAAGATGAAGAAAAACAAAAAGAAGTCAAAGAAGTAGAAGAAGAAGATGAAGAAAAAGTAGTAATAATAGTAGAAGAAGAAGAAGAAGAAGTAGAAAGACAAAAAGAAGAAGACAAAGAAGACAAAGAAAAAGAAAAAGTCGGAGAAGATGCAGAAGAGGAAAAAGAACAACAAGAAGAAGAAGAACAAGAAAAAGATGAAGAAGAAGAACAAGCCATAAAAGAAGGTGAAGAAGAAGAAAGAGAAGAAGGAAGAGAAGAAGGAGAAGAAGAAGATGATGAAGAGGAAGAACAAGATGAAGAAGAAGAAGAGGATGATGATGATGATGATGAAAAAGATGATGATGATGATGAAGATGAAGAAGAAGAAGAAGATAAAGAAGAAGATGTAGAAGAAGAAGAAGAAGAAGAAAAAGAAGAAGAGGAAAAAGAGGAGGAGGAGGAAGAAGAAGAAGAAGAAGAAGAAGACGATGAAGAAAAAGAAGATGAAGACGAAGAAGAAAAAGAAGATCAAGTGGAAGAAGAAGAAGAGGAAGAAGAAGTTGAAGAAGAAGAAGTAGGAGAAGAAGAAGAAGATGAAGAAGAAGAGGAAAAAGAAGAAGAAGAAGAACAAGAACAAGAAGAAGATGAAGACGAAGAAGAAGACGATAAAGGGGAAGAAGAGGAGGAAGAAGGAGAAGAGAAAAAAGAACAAGAAGGCGAATAAAAATAAGAGGAAGAAAAGGAAGTAGAGGTAGACAAAGATGAAGAAGAAGAAGAAGAAGAAGAAGAAGAAGAACAAGAAGAAGAAGAAAAGGAACAAAAAGAAGAGGAATAAGGAAACGGTGAAGGAGAAGTAGAAGAAGAAGAAGATGAAGAAGAAGAAGAAAAAGATGAAGAAGAAGGTGAAGAAGAAGAATAAGAAGAAGGAGAAGAAGAAGAAGAAGAGGAAGATGGAGAAGGAGAAGAAGAAGAAGAAGAAGTAGAAGAAGAAGAAGAAGAAGAAGAACAAGTGCAGGAGAAAAAGTAGAAGGTGGAGAAGAAGAAGAAGGCAAAGAAGAAAAAGAGGAAGAAGAAGAAGAAGAAGAAGAAGAAAAATAAAGAAAAGAGAAGGTGAAGAAGAAGAAGAAGAAGAAGGAGAAGGAGAAGTATTGGAATAAGAATAAGAAGAAGAACAAAATGAAGGAGGAGGAGGAGGAGGAGAAGGAGAAGAAGAACAACTTAAGTAAGACGAAGAATAAGAAGAAGAAGAAGGCGAACAAGAAAAAGAAGATGAAAAAGAAGTAGGAGAAGCAGATAAAGAGGAAGAAGAAGAAGATGATGAAGAAGAGGAAAAGAAGAAAAAGGGGAAGGAGATGAAGCAGAAGATGAAGTAAGAGAAGAAGAAGAAGAAGAAGAAAAAGTAGGAGAAGAAGAAGAAATAGAAGAATAAGAAGAAAAAGAAGAAGAACAACAATAAGGTGAAGAAGAAGAAGTTGAAGAAGACAATAAAGAAGAAGAAGAAGAAGAAGAATAAGAAGGAGGAAGAGAAGAAGAACAAGAAGAAGAAGAAGAAGAAGAAGACAAAGAATAAGAGGAAAAAGAAGAAGAAGAAGAAGACAAAGAAGGAGAAGCCGCAGAAGAAGAAGAAGAAAAAGAAGAAGAAGAAGAAGAAGAATAAGGCTAGGAAGAAAAAGGAAAAGAGGAAGAAGAAGAAGAAGAGAATAAGGAAGAAGAAAATGAAGAAGTCAAAGAAAAAGAAGAAGAAGAAGGAGGAGGAGGAAAAGAAGAAGAACATGAAGAAGAAGAAGAAGAAGAAGAAGATGATGATGATGATGAAGAAAATGAAGAAGAAGAAGAAGAAGAAGAAGAAGAAGAAGAAGAAAAAGAAGATGAAGACAAAGAAGAAGAAGATGTAGAAGAAGAAGAAGAAGAAGAAGAAAAAGAAGAAGAGGAAGAAGAAGAAGAAGAAAAAGCAGGCAAAAAAGAAGAATAAGAACATGAAGGAGAAGAAGAAGAAGAAGAAAAAGAAGAAGAGGAAAAAGAAGAAGAAGAAAAAGAAGACAAAGAAGAAGAATAAGAACATGAAGAAGAAGAAGAAGTCAAAGAAGAAGAAGAATAAGAGGAAGAAGAAGAAGAAGAAGAACAAGATGAAGATGAACGAGGAGGTTGAGGAGAAGAAGAAGAAGGATATGTAGAAGATGAAGAAGAACAAGAAGAATAAGACGAAGAAGAAGAAGAGGATAACAAAGAAAAAGAGGAGGAAGATTAAGAAGAAAAAAGAAAAGAAGGCAAAGATATAGAAGAAGAAGTGGAAAAAGAAGAATTAGAAGAAGAAGAAGAAGAAAAACACCGAGAAGAAAGACAAGAAGAAAAAGAAGAAACAAAGGAGAAGAAGAAAAGAAGAAAAAGAAGACTAAGAAGAAGAAGAAGAGGAAGAAGAAGAAGAAGGCAAGAAGAAAAGAAGAAGAAGAAGAAGAAGAAATGGACGAACAAGAATAAGAGGAAGAAGAAGAAGAAGAAGAAGAAGAACCAGAAGATGAAGAAGAAGAAGAAGATGAAGATGAAGAAGAAGAAGAAGAATAAGAAGAAACAGAAAAAGATGGAGAAGAACGAAAAGAAGAAGAAAAAAGGAGAAGTATAACAAGAAGAAGAAGAAGAAGACGAAGAAGAAAAAGTAGAAGAAGAAGAAGAAGAAGATGATGATGAAGAAGGAGAAGGTGATGATAATGATGAAGAAAAAGAAGAAGTAATAGAATGAGAAGAAGAAGAAGAAGAAGCCAAAGAAGAAAAGAAAGAAGTAGAAGAAGAAGAAGAAGAAGACAAAGAAGCAGAAGAAGAAGACGACGAAGAATAAGAAGAAAAAGACAAAGAAGAAAAAGATGAAGAAGAAGAAGTAGTAGAAGATGTAAAAGAAGAAGCAAAAGAACAAGAAGAAGATGATGAAGAATAAGAAGAGGAAGTGGAAGTAGAAGAAGAAGAAGAAAATGATGAAGAAGACGAAGAAGATTATGTAGAAGAGGAAGACGAAAAAGACAAAGAACAAGTAGAAGAAGAAGAAGAAGAAGAACTATATGAAGAAGGCTAATAAGAAAAAGAAGAAGAAGAAGACAAAGAAGAAGAGAAGAAAAGGAAGACAAGGAAGAAGAAGAAGAAGAAGAAGAAGAAGAAGATGAAGAAGAAGAATAAGAAGAAGATGAAGAAGAAGAAGAAGAAGAAGAAGAAGAATAAGTTGAAGAAAAAATGAAGAATAAGAAGAAGAAGATGATGATGAAGAAGAAGTAGAAGGAGAAGAAGAAGAAGAGAAGAAGTAGAAGAGGAAGAAGAAGAAGACGAAGAAGAGTGAGAGGAAAACAAGAAAAAGTAGAAGAAGAAGTAAAAGAGGAGGAAGAAGGTAATGTTAAAGAAGCATAAGAAGAAGAAGATGATGAAGAAGATGTAAAAGAAGAAGTAGAATAAGTAGAAGAGGAAGAAGATGAAGTAGAAGAGGAAGAAGAAGAAGAAGAATAAGAAGAAGAGGAAGAAGAAGAAGAAGAAGAAGAATCAGAAGAAGAAGAAAGAAGAAGAAGAATCAGAAGAAGAAGAAGATCAACAAGAAGAAGAAGAAGAAGAAGACAGAAGAAGAAGAAGAAGAAGAAGAAGAAGAAAAAAAGGCAAAGCAGAGGAACAGGAAGACGAAGAAGAAAATGATGAAGAAGTGGAAGAGGAAGAAGAAAAAGAAGAAGAAGAAGAAAATGAAGAAGTAGATGATGATGATGAAGAAGAAGAAGAAGGGAAGAAAAAGAAGAAGAGGAAGATGAAGAAGATGAAGAAGAAGAAGAAGAAGAAGAAGAAGAAGATGATGATGATGAAGAATAAGAGAAAGTAGAAGTTAAAGAAGACAAAGTAGAAGAAGATGAAGAAGATGAAAAAGAAAAGAGGAAGAAGTAGAAGAAGAAGAAGAAGGAGAAGACGAAGAACAATAATTAGAAGAAGAAGAAGTAGAAGAAGAAGAAGAAGAACACAAAGAAGGAGTGGACGAAGAGAAGGGGAAGAAGGCTAAAAAGAATACAAAGATGAAGATGAAGAAGAAGAAGAAGAAGAAGAAGAAGAAAAAGAAAAAGAAGAAGCAGAAGAACAGGAAGAAGAAGAAGCGGTAGAAGAAGTAGTAGGAGAAGGGGGAGAAGAAGAACAAGGAGGAGAAGAAGAAGGTGAAGAAGAAAAATAAAAAGCGAAGAAGAAGAAGAAGAAGTTGAAGAAGAAGAAAAAGATAAAGTAGAAAACGAGAAAGTAGTAGAAGAAGAAGAAGAACAAGATGGAGAAGAAGAAGAGAAAGAAGAAGAAGAGGAAGAAGAGCACGATGAAGACGAATAAGAAGAAAAGAAGAAGAAGATGATGATGATGATGATGATGATGTAAAAGAAGAAAAAGAAGAAGAAGAAGTAGAAGAAGAAGATAAAGAAGAAAGAAATAGAAGAAGAGGAAGAACAACGAGAAGAAGAAGAAGAAGGTGAACAAGAAGGAGAAAAAGAAGGCGAAGAAGAACAAGTTGAAGAAGAACAAGTAGAAGAAGAAGAAGAGGAAGAAGAAGAAGAAGAAGTATAGGAAGAAGAAGAACATGAACAAAAAGAAGAAGAAGAAGAAGAAGAAGAGGAAGGAGAAGAAGCAAAGGAAGAAGAGGAAGAGGAAGAAGAAGAAGAGAAGAAGAAGAAAAAGAAGAAGAAGTAGAAGAAGATGAGGAAGAAGAAGAAGAAGAAGAGGAAGAAGAAGAAGAAGAAGAAGAAGAAGGGTAAGAAGAAGCAGAAGAAGAAGAAGAGGAAGAAGAAGAAGAAGAAAATGAAGAAGAAGAAGAAGATGATGATGATGAAAAGGAAGAAGAAGAAGAAGAAGAACACGGAGAAGAAGAAGATGATGAAGAAGGGGAAGAAGGAGAAGAAGAAGAAGGAGAGGAAGAAGAAGAGGAAGTAGAAAAAGAAGAAGAAGAAGAATAAGAAGTAGAAGAAGAAGAAGACAAGTTAGAAGAAGAAAATGACAAAGAAGAAGCAGAAGAAGAAGGTTAAGACAAAAAGAAGAAGATAAAGATGAAAACAAAGAAGATGAAGATGTCGAAGAAGAAAAAGATAAAGAAGAAGAAGAAGGCCTAGAAGAAAAACAAGTAGAAGAAGAAGAAGAAGAAGATAAAGATAAAGAAGAAGAAGAAAATGATAAAGAAGTAGAAGAAGAAGATAAAAATAAGAAGAAAAAGTTGACAACAATGAAGATGAAAAAGTAGAAGAAGAAAATGATAAAGAAGAAGAACAAGAAGGCATAGAAGAGGAGCAAGCAGAAGAAGAAGAAGAAGAAGAAGAAGAAGAAGAAGAAGAAGAAAAAGAAGAAGAATGAGAAGAAGAATAAAGAGAAGAATAAGAAGAAGAGAAAAAGAAGAAGAAGAAGAAGATGATGATGAAGAAGAACAAGAAGAAAAATAAGATGACGATGATGATGAAGAAGATGATGATGAAGAAGAAGTAGAAGAAGAAGAAGAAGGAGAAGAAAATAAAAGAGAAGATGTAGAAGAAGAAGAAGAAGAAGAGGAGGAAGACGAAGAAAAAGAAGAAGAAGAAGAGGTGGAAGAAGAAGAAGAAGGCGATGAAGAAAAAGAAGACGAAGATGAAGAAGAATAAGACGAAGAAGTGGAAGAAGATGAAGATTAAGAAGAAGGAGAAAAAGAAGAAAATGAAAAAGAATAAGGAGAAAAAGAAGAAGAAGAAGAAGAAGATGAAGAAAAAGAAGAAGAAGAAGATGAAGAAGAAGAAAGTGTTGAAGAAGAAGAAGAAGATGAAGTTGAAGAAGAAGAAGAAGAAGAGGAAGAAGAAGAAGAAGAACAAGATGAAGATGAAGACGAAGAAGAAGAAAACAAAGGGGAACAAAAGGAGGAAGATGGAGAAAAAAAAGAAGAAGAAGAAGAAGAAGAGGAAGAAGAGGTAGACAAAGATCAAGAAGAAGAAGAAGAAGAAGCAGATTATAAAGAAGAAAAGAAAGAAAAAGAAGAAGAATAAGGTGAAGGAGAAGGAGAAGATGAAGAGGAAGAAGAAGAAGAAGAAGAAGAAGAAGTAGAAGGTGAAGAAGAAGAATAAGAAGAAGGAGAAGAAGAAGAAGAAGAAGAAGAAGAAGACAGAGAAGGAGAATAAGAAGAAGAAGAAGAAGAAGAATATGAAGAAGAAGAAGAAGAAAATAGAGAACAAGAAGAAGAAGGCAAAAAAAGAAGAAGGAGAAGTAGAAGTAGAAGATGAAGGAGAAAATGAAGAAAGCAAAGATGAAGAAGAAAAAGTGGTAGAAGAAGAAGAGGATAAAGAAGAAGAAGAAGAAGAAGAAAAAGAGAGAGAAGAAGAAGAAGAAGAAGAAGAAGAAAAAGAAGAAGAAGAAGAAGAAGAAGAAGAAGAAGAAGGAGAAGACAAAGAAGAAGAAGATGTAGAAGATAAAGATGAAGAAGAAGAAGAAGAAGTAGTAGAAGATGAAAAAGAAGAAAAAGAGGAGGAAGAAGAAAAAGAAGAAGAAGAACAAGAAGTTGGAGAAGAAAAAGAGGATGAAGTTGATGAAGAACAAGAAAAAGAAGAGGAAGAAGCAGAAGAAGAAGAAGGAGAAGTAGAAGAAGAAGATGACGATGCTGAAGAAGAAGAAGAAGATGACGATGATGAAGAAGAAGAAGAAGCTAAGAAGAAGAAGAAGAAGAAAAGGAAGAAGAAGAACATGACAAAGAAGTAGAAGAAGAGGAAGGCAAAGAAAGAGAAGACAAAGAAGAAGAAGATTAAGTTGAAAACAAAGAAGAGGAGATGTAGAAGAAGAAGAAGAAGGAGAAATAGAAGAAGAGGAAGAAGAAGAAGTAGAAGAAGAAGAAGAAGAAGAAGAAGAAGAAGAAGAACAAGAAGTAGAAGAAGGAGAAGATCAAGATGAAGAAGAAGAAGAAGAAGAAGAAGAAGAAGAAGTAGAAGTAGAAGAAGAAGAAGAAGAATAAGTAGAAGAGGAAGTAGAAGTAGAAGAAGAAGAAGAAGAAGAAGAAGAAGAAGGAGAAGAAGAAGAGGAAGATGAAGAAGAAGAAGGAGAAGAAGAAGAAGAAGTAGAAGAAGGAGGAGAAGAAGGAGAAGAAGAAGATGATGAAGAAGAAGATGAAGAAGAAGAAGAAGATGAAGATGAAGAAGGAGAAGAAGGAGGAGAAGAAGAAGAAGACAAAAAAGAAGAAGAAGATAACAAAGAAAAAGTAGAGAAAGATGAAGAAGAAAAAAATAAAAGAAGAAGGCAATGATATAGAAGAAGAAGAGGAAAAAGAAGAATTAGAAGAAGAAGAAGAAGAAGAAAAACACCGAGAAGAAGGACAAGAAGAAGAAGAAGAAGAAGACGAAGAAGACGAAGGAGAAGAAGAAAAGAGGAAGATGAAGACTACGAAAAAGAAGAAGAAGGAGAAGGGAAGAAGAATACAAAGAAGAAGAAGAAGAACAAGGAGGTGAAGAAGAAGAAGAAGAAGAAGACGACGAAATAGAAGAAGAAGAGGAAGATGAGGAAGAAGATAAAAAAGAAGAAGAAGAAGAGGAAGAAGAAGGCAGAGAAAATGGAAGAGGAGGAGGAGAAGAAGAAGAAAAAGAAGATGGAGAAGAACAAGCAGAGGAAGAAGAAACAAAAGAATAAGAAGAAGAAAGAGAAGCAGAAGAAGATGAAGAAAAAGAAAAAGAAGTCAAAGAAGTAGAAGAAGAAGATGAAAAAAAGTAATAGTAATAGTAGAAGAAGAA
This sequence comes from Vanilla planifolia, assembly GCA_023846275.1. Lineage (NCBI taxonomy): Eukaryota > Viridiplantae > Streptophyta > Magnoliopsida > Asparagales > Orchidaceae > Vanilla > Vanilla planifolia. The sequence continues at coordinate 316,486 of JAIUJO010000472.1, read as the reverse complement.
GAAGAAGAAGAAGAAGTAGAAAGACAAAAAGAAGAAGACAAAGAAGACAAAGAAAAAGAAAAAGTCGGAGAAGAAGCAGAAGAAGAAAAAGAACAAGAAGAAGAAGAAGAACAAGAAAAAGAAGAAGAAGAAGAACAAGTCATAAAGAAGGTGAAGAAGAAGAAAGAGAAGAAGAAGGAAGAGAAGAAGGAGAAGAAGAAGATGATGAAGAAGAAGAAGATGAAGAAGAAGAAGAGGATGTTGATGACGATGATGAAAAAGATGATGTTGATGATGAAGATGAAGAAGAAGAAGAAGATAAAGAAGAAGAAAATGTAGAAGAAGAAGAAGAAGAAGAAAAAGAAGAAGAGGAAGAGGAGGAGGAGGAGGAGGAAGAAGATGAAGAAGAAGAAGAAGAAGAAGACGATGAAGAAAAAGAAGATGATGACGAAGAAGAAAAAGACGAAAAAGTGAAAGAAGAAGAAGAGGAACAAGGAGAAGAAGAAGATTAAGAAGTTAAAGAAGAAGAAGTAGGAGAAGAAGAAGAAGATGAAGAAGAAGAGGAAAAAGAAGAAGAAGAAGAAGAAGAACAAGAAGAAGATGCAGACGAAGAAGAAGAAGATAAAGGGGAAGAAGAGGAGGAAGAAGGAGAAGAGAAAAAAGAACAAGAAGGCTAATAAAAATAAGAGGAAGAAAAGAAAGTAGAGGTAGACAAAGAAGAAGAAGAAGAAGAAGAAGAAAAGGAACAAAAAGAAAAGGAATAAGGAAATGGTGAAGGAGAAGTAGAAGAAGAAGAAGATGAAGAAGAAGAAGAAGAAAAAGAAGAAGAAGAAGTTGAAGAAGAAGAATAAGAAGAAGGAGAAGAAGAAGAAGAGGAAGATGGAGAAGGAGGAGAAGAAGAAGAAGAAGCAGAAGAAGAAGAAGAAGAATAAGAAGAACAAGTGCAGGAGAAAAAGTAGAAGGTGGAGAAGAAGAAGAAGAAGGCAAAGAAGAAAAAGAAGAAGAAGAAGAAGAAGAAGAAGAAGAAGAAAAATAAGGAAAAGAGAAGGTGAAGAAGAAGAAGAAGAAGAAGGAGAAGTATTGGAATAAGAAGAAGATGAAGAAGAAAAAGGAGGAGGAGGAGGAGGAGAAGGAGAAGAAGAACAACATGAGTAAGACGAAGAATAAGAAGAAGAAGAAGGCGAACAAGAAGAAGAAGATGGAAAAGAAGTAGGAGAAGCAGATAAAGAGGAGGAAGAAGAAGAGGAAAAGAAGAAAAAGGGGAAGGAGATGAAGAAGAAGTTGAAGTAAGAGAAGAAGAAAAAGAAGAAGAAGAAGAAGAAAAAGTAGGAGAAGAAGAAGAAGAAAAAGTAGGAGAAGAAGAAGAAAAAGGTGAAGAAGAAGAAGTTTAAGAAGACAACAAAGAAGAAGAAGAAGAATAAGAAGAAGGAGAAGAAGAAGAAGAAGAAGACAAAGAATAAGAGGAAGAAGAAGAAGAAGAAGACAAAGAAGGAGAAGCCGTGGAAGA
>JAIUJO010000472.1:305000-307500 GCA_023846275.1 Vanilla planifolia | reverse complement strand
GAAGAAGAAGAAGAAGAAGCAGAAGGTGAAAAAGAAGAATAAGAAGAAGGAGAAGAAGAAGAAGAAGAAGAAGAAGAAGATGGAGAAGGAGAAGAAGAAGAAGAAGAAGAAGAAGAAGATGATGAAGAAGAAGAAGAAGAAAATGGAGAAGAAGAAGAAGAAGGCAAAAAAGAAGAAGGAGAAGTAGAAGTAGAAGAAGAAGGAGAAGATGAAGAAGGCAAAGATGAAGAAGAAAAAGAGGAAGAAGAAGAAGAGGATAAAGAAAAAGAAGAGGAAGAAGAAGAAGAGGATAAAGAAGAAGAAGAAGAAGAAGAAAAAGTGAGAGAAGAAGAAGAAGAAGAAGAAGAAGAAGAAGAAGAAGGAGAAGACAAAGAAGAAGAAGATGTAGAAGATGAAGATGAAGAAGAAGAAAAAGAAGAAAAAGAGGAAGAAGAAGAAAAAGAAGAAGAAGAACAAGAAGTTGGAGAAGAAAAAGAAGATGAAGTTGATGAAGAACAAGAAAAAGAAGGGGAAGAAGCAGAAGAAGAAGAAGGAGGAGAAGTAGAAGAAGAGGATGACGATGATGATGATGAAGAAGAAGAAGAAGAAGAAGAAGAAGCTAAGAAGAAGAAGAAGAAGAAGAAAAGGAAGAAGAAGAAAATGACAAAGAAGTATAAGAATAAGAAGGCAAAGAAAGAGAAGACAAAGAAGAAGAAGATTAAGATGAAAACAAAGAAGGGGAGATGTAGAAGAAGAAGAAGAAGAAGAAGAAGAAGAAATGGAAGAAGAGGAAGAAGAGAAGAAGTAGAAGAAGAAGAAGAAGAAGAACAAGAAGTAGTAGAAGAAGATGATCAAGATGATGAAGAAGAAGAAGAAGAAGAAGTAGAAGTAGAAGAAGAAGAAGAAGTAGAAGAAGAAGAAGAAGTAGAAGACGAAGAAGATTATGTAGAAGAGGAAGACGAAAAAGACAAAGAACAAGTAGAAAAAGAAGAAGAAGAAGAACTATAAGAAGAAGGCTAAAAAGAAAAAGAAGAAGAAGAAGACAAAGAAGAAGAGAAGAAGAGGAAGACAAAGACGAAGAACAAGAAGAAGAAGATGAAGAAGTTGAATAAAAAGAAGACGACGAAGAAGAAGAAGAATAATAAGTTGAAGAAAAAATGAAGAATAAGAAGAAGAAGATGATGACGAAGAAGAAGTAGAAGGAGAAGAAGAAGAAGAGAAGTAGAAGAGGAAGAAGAAGAAGGCGAAGAAGAATGAGAGGAAAATAAGAAAAAGTAGAAGAAGAAGAAGTAAAATAGGTGGAAGAAGGTAATGTTAAAGAAGCATAAGAAGAAGAAGATGATGAAGAAGATCTAAAAGAAGAAGTAGAAGAAGTAGAAGAGGTAGAAGATGAAGTAGAAGAAGAAGAAGACAAAGAAGAATAAGAAGAAGAGGAAGAAGAAGAAGAAGAAGAAGAATAAGAAGAAGAAGAAGAAGGAAGAAGAAGAAAGAAGAAGAAGAAGAAGAAGAAGAAGAAGAAGAAGATCAAGAAGAAGAAGAAGAAGAAGACAAAAGAAGAAGAAGAAGAAGAAGAAGAAGAAGAAGAAGAAAAGGCGAAGCAGAGGAAGAGGAAGACAAAGAAGAAAATGATGAAGAAGTGGAAGAGGAAGAAGAAAAAGAAGAAGAAGAAGAAAAGGAAGAAGTAGATGATGATGATGAAGAAGAAGAAGGAAAGAAAAAGAAGAAGAGGAAGATGAAGAAGACGAAGAAGATGAAGAAGAAGAAGAAGAAGAAGAAGAAGAAGAAGATGATGATGATGAAGAAGAAGAAAAAGTAGAAGTTAAAGAAGACAAAGTAGAAGAAGGTGAAGTAGATGAAAAAGAAAAGAGGAAGAAGTAGAAGAAAAAGAAGGAGACGAAGAACAATAATTAGAAGAAGAAGAAGAAGAAGTAGTAAAAGAATTAGAAGAAGAACACAAAGAAGAAGGAGTGGACGAAGAAGAAGAGGAAGAAGACTAAAAAGAATACAAAGATGAAGATGATGAAGAAGAAGAAGAAGAAGAAGAAAAAGAAAAAGAAGCAGAAGAACAGGAAGAAGAAGAAGCGGTAGAAGAAGTAGTAGGAGAAGAGGGAGAAGAAGAAGTAGGAGAAGAAGAAGAAGGTGAAGAAGAAAAATAAGAAGGCTAACAAGAAGAAGATGAAGTTGAAGAAGAAGAAAAAAATGAAGTAGAAAACGAGGAAGTAGTAGTAGAAGAAGAAGAACAAGATGGAGAAGGAGAAGAGAAAGAAGAAGAAGAGGAAGAACAGCACGATGAAGACGAATAAGAAGAAAAGAAGAAGAAGAAGAAGATCATGATGATGATGATGTAAAAGAAGGAAAAGAAGAAGAAGAAGAAGAAGAAGAAGTAGAAGAAGTAGATAAAGAAGAAAGAAATAGAAGAAGAGGAAGAACAACGAGAAGAAGAAGAAGAAGGTGAAAAAGAAGGAGAAAAAGAAGGCAAAGAAGAACAAGTTGAAGAAGAACAAGTAGAAGAAGAAGAGGA
>JAIUJO010000472.1:292500-297500 GCA_023846275.1 Vanilla planifolia | reverse complement strand
TTGGAGCCATTGATGTGCAATTTGCAGAGCCTTAATTGCTGCAAAATATTCAGCTGCAAAGGAATTTGATACATGAATAAAATTACCAATCACCTTGACTGGTCTGCCATCCTCATCCCTGAAAATAATACCAACAGCAGCACTGTCATCCTTCTTCCAAGCCGCATCACAGTTAATCTTTATCCATCCTTTGGGGGGTGGGGACCACGAAGACGAGGAGATTAAATCCAACCCCATGGGGTTGGCGTGGCACCGCTGGTCCAAAGGTTGGACAAGAGATGTAGCATGCATAATCAAGCGAGCAACATTGCGGGCAGAATTGACACCTTCACCATGCACTTTGCAATTGCGATTTGTCCATATAGCATGAAGCATATAGGCGCACATACCAATGAAGTTCACTGCCTTCAAATTCCTGTAATTACTAATAATCCAATCAATCAATTTCACAATAGAATCAATGCCCAAATGCTGAAAATAATCAAACTTCAATTCAGCCTGCATAAGAACCTCCAACCGAACAGCTGTAGCATATGAACAATCCCAGAAAACATGCTGAATAGATTCATCATCCACACAACCAGACGGGCAGCTACGAACACTCCCAATTCCACGGTTTACAAGCCAAAGTCTGGTTGGTACCGCAGCCCAATAGATACGCCAAAGGAAGGTTTGTACTTTCGGCTGCACCATCAGCTTCCAAATTCGCCCAACATTCACGCTGCAGCAAGAGTTATCCGCTTCCCCCTCAATCAGACGTGTATAAACTTGCTTTGCAAAGCTTTTGGCCTTCTCACAAGGTTTACAAATGAGCCTATCCTCCTCCTCCAAGCTATCAATAGGCAGATTCAAAATTCGGTTGGACAGAATAGGAGCAAATAATTCCTGCAATGCATTAACATCCCACTGTGCTGACTCACCAATTAAGCAATTAACTTTCTGAGGAAAAACAACATCCATATTAATAAAGGTTGGCCAACGGTTTAGTGAATGCGGTCCAATCCAATTGTTCTCATAAAAAGAGCAATTATTTCCATTCGCAATACGCCATTCAGAATTTTCCACCACCCATCCCGCAGCTAGTCGCATTAATTTGCAGGTGTTAGAATCTATTCTGTTATAAGATGGGTCACCCAGACGTGTCCGGTACCTGGACATGAAGCTTTTACACCAAAGAATATCCTTCTCAATCAAGAGCCGCATGCAGTGCTTTGCAGCCAAGGCCCTTTGCCATAGGGAGAGGCGCCGTATGCCAAGACCACCCAACTCATACGGAAGAGTTACCAACTGCCAATTCACATAATGGATTGAATTATTCTTTGCAACACAACTCCATAAAAAATGTCTTATAGTCTTCTCAAGATCAGCAATGATACTTGCGGGAACAATACAGTGTGAAAGGATATAAACTGGAATGTTGGCCAATACTGATTTAATGAGCAAAAGTCTACCTGCAAAAGATAGCATACGTGCTGACCAAGTCACAATCTTGTCCTTAACTTTCTGGATGATGAAAGAAAAGTCCTTCCTTTGAGGCATAGCTGAGATGATTGGAATCCCCAAATACGAACATTCTTTCCCCTGCTTAATTTGAAATTTACTGGCTATCATTTTCCTTCGTTTTTTGGACATGTTGCGGCTAAAGAAAATCTTGGATTTTTCATAGTTTACAACCTGTCCAGATACTGTACCATACTGATGAAGAACAGCTCTGATAGAAGAGACAGCAGAGTGGGAGGCAGGTGCATACAACATGATATCATCTGCAAACATCAAGTGAGAGACCAAGGGGGCACCTCGCCCGATACTAAACCCAATAGCACTACCAGCGGCTCTATGTTGATAAATCAAGTGAGATAGGTACTCAGAAACAATCACAAAGAGATACGGGGATAGGGGGCACCCCTGTCTCAATCCTCTGTTCGCCTCAATCCATGGTAGCTTGACTCCATTAAAAAGAATACCAAACCTGGGATTAGAAATGCAATTCATAACCCAATTGCACCATAAATCAGGAAACCCCATCATCTGCAAAATGTGTTTCAAAAAATTCCAGTTCACCCGATCATACGCTTGATCCATATCCAATTTAACTGCCATGAGCCCATCAGTAGCAGAAGACCTGTGCATTCTACATGCCATTTCTTGTGCCAAAAATATGTTATCAGAGCTTGTTCTGCCAGGAATGAATGCAACTTGCTCCTGTGCAATAATGTCAGGAAGTACAGGTTGAAGTCTAAAAACCATAATCTTTGCCACAACTTTATATATTGAGTTGCATAAACTGATTGGCCTAAATTGACTTGGTTTGCATGCTCCATGCATTTTCGGTATAAGTGTAACAAGTGTGTCTTTCCATCTTGTAGGCATGCAACCTTCCTGAAAAAAATATTGTACTGCTGCAATAACATCAGTTTGCGTAATTTGCCAGTATCCTGTCAAAAATTCACTAGATATCCCGTCATTTCCTGTTGCTTTATTCCTCTTGAGAGTATAAACCGCTTTCCTTATCTCCTCCTCCGAAACAGGTCTAATAAGGGTGACAGCTTGGTCCCTTGATAAGCACCTGCTAGGTGTGAATGAAGGGAACACTTCCTGTCCATGCTGGGCACACCACTTATGTTTGAAGAAGTCTAACACACAATCATGTATCTCTCCTTGGTTAGACAAGACCTGTCCTTGATCATTTTTCAATTGGTATATTGTATTGTTTCTCAATCGTGAAGTTGCAGCCGCATGAAAATATTTAGTATTTCTATCTCCCAATCTTGCCCAATGCACCTTGGCCCTCTGACACCACCAGTTTTCCTCAAGTTTCAGTGCAGTATGGTACTCAGTTATATTCTTTGAAAGAGTGCCGTTCTCCTCAGTAGACAAGCCCGAATCCACCTCTTTCAGCTGCAGTTGTCTAATAGCACTTTCTAGCTTTTTCGGTTTGCCCACAATATTCCCCAGTTCATTCCTGCTCCATACCTTTAGTGCCTTCAATGCACGTTGAAATTTTGTAGATAAAACATCCATAGGAGACCCCCTAGTCCTTCTAAGCCATGCTGTTGCCACCACACCCTGGGTTTGGGGGCAGTGCAGCCATGCATTCTCAAATTGAGTCCGGCGGGATATACAACCAAGCTCAAGCTTACTAAACTGTATCAGAAGAGGACAATGGTCAGAACCAAGCCTTGTAAGATGATACACCGTAGCACCAGTAAATTCTGACACCCCATCAACATTCAAAAAAACCCTATCCAGCCTCTCATAAATTCTGGCCAGACCATCCTTATTGTTACACCAGGTATACCTATTGCCAATAAAGCCCAAATCACACAACTGCAGCTCCTGTATGAAGTCACTAAACTCATCCTGAGCCGGCCCATAAAAAAATTTCTTCCCTCCCTTTTTTTCCTCCTGACTCATAACTACATTAAAGTCACCTGCCACAAGCAGCGGACCACCCAATTCAGCAATCTTCCTTGCCTGTTGCAGTACTATCCTCCTTGTTGCAGTCTCCTTTGATGCATATATGCAGCAACAGTGCCAAATTTTTCCACCCATCTGTTCCAGCTGAAGCCCAACCATCTGTCTTGAAGAGTGTACCACCTTAACTTTAACCCAATCTCTCCAAAGAACAATAATTCCACCAGACAAGCCAACTGACGGCTGAACAAAAAAATTCCAATTTCTCCCAAGAAGTCGATCCACATCCTTCCTATCAAATTTCATCACTCTGGTTTCCAGCAGTGCAACCACAAAAATTTTATGCTCCCTTACCAGTCGCTGAAGATAGGTTCTGGATTTTGAAGACTTTATTCCGCGCACATTCCACACTATCAGTGCCGGCTTATTACCTGTTGCTGTATTCATTATAAATGATTTTACAATGTGTCCCTGCATTCCGAGCGACAATGCTCGCACCACACCAAGCAATTGGTTGACCCCCACTCAACCCCGCAGCAATCTGCATCAAAGGTGCTATGATGCAATGGTAAATAGCCTCATTTTCACACATCACCGCTGCAATTTGCTTCCAAATCCTGCGCCCAATCCCATCCACAGGTTTGCTGCAGCAATTATTATCCCATATGGTGATGCTGTTCATCCTCCAGTGCGTGAGCTGCACTGCAACATGGAAATACCGTTCATCACCTGCCACACCAGTCCAGCCGACACTGATCAATCCAGCCGACGAGCAGCCATACCAATCCAGCCGACGAGCAGCCCCATCAAGGTGAACCAGAGGACAGAGCATGCCCGATCGAGGCAAAGCGTCTTCAGCAATCAGAAATCTGGTGGTAGTGGAGTTGACCCAAAGCTCCATTTTCTTTATAAACAGCAACAACAGATATAGAAGAGGGCACTGCATGATTAACCCGCGAGCAATCACCCACAAACCGAGGGGCGTGAAACAAAACAGCATGCCGACCAACAGAGTGGGACCATCATCCGACCAAACCCACGGGTCATCAACCAGCTGCTCCAATTGAACAATAGATCTGTTTCCATCCATTCCCATTCCAAATATCAACCAATCCAGCACCCTCAACCAGCCAAAGAGCAACCACATGCCAATCCCAAACCAGCACAGGGGGAATTGCATACACAAAGCCATCACAGCAGATTCATACACACATCCAAACAACAGCAAATAAGCAAAGCGTGGCACACCGTCGGCCAGAATCACTCGACAAAATCGGGGAAAACGAGGTTTGGCACACCTTCGGCCAGCATAAAACCAAGGAAAAACAACTCAAAGCTCCGCCACGCAGGCGAGAGAAAGACAGACCTGCGTGCCGCCCCGGCATGTTAATTTTGTGCTTCATTAATTTTGGGCCAAGCATATTTGACAAAATGTATAGACATGGGTATTTGATTTTTTAATATTATTATGGAATCGTTTTTTACGAATTTCTTTTCATAGCCACTTAATTAACTTATAATACTATAAGAATATAAAATTATTTTTATACACTTATATTCAAATTTGTGGCTAAAAAATTCGTCAA
>JAIUJO010000472.1:285000-287500 GCA_023846275.1 Vanilla planifolia | reverse complement strand
TGATGATGATGATGATGAAGAAGAAGAAGAAGAAGAAGCTAAGAAGAAGAAGAAGAAGAAGAAAAGGAAGAAGAAGAAAATGACAAAGAAGTAGAAGAAGAGGAAGGCAAAGAAAGAGAAGACAAAGAAGAAGATGATTAAGATGAAAACAAAGAGGAGGAAATGTAGAAGAAGAAGAAGAAGAATAAGAAGAAATAGAAGGAGAGGAAGAAGAAGAAGTAGAAGATGAAGAAGAAGAAGAAGAAGAACAACAACAAGAAGTAGAAGAAGAAGAAGATCAAGATGAAGAAGAAGAAGAAGAAGAAGAAGAAGAAGTAGAAGTAGAAGAAGAAGAAGAAGAAGAAGAAGTAGAAGAAGAAGTAGAAGTACAAGAAGAAGAAGAAGAAGAAGGAGAAGAAGGAGAAGAAGAAGGAGAAGGAGAAGAAGAAGAAGAAGAAGAAGGAGAAGAAGGAGAAGAGAAGACGAAGAAGAAGAAGAAGAAGAAGAAGATGAAGATGAAGAAGGAGAAGGAGGAGAAGAAGAAGGATTAGGAGAAGATGAAGAAGAACAAGAAGAAGAAGACAAAAAAGAAGAAGAAGATAGCAAATAAAAAGAAGAGGAAGATGAAGAAGAAAAAAATAGAAGAAGCAATGATATAGAAGAAGAATAGGAAAAAGAAGAATTAGAAGAAGAAGAAGAAGAAGAAGAAGAAGAAAAACACCGAGAAGAAGGACAAGAAGAAGAAGAAGAAGAAGAAAAACACCGAGAAGAAGGACAAGAAGAAGAAGAAGAAGAAGAAAAACACCGAGAATAAGGACAAGAAGAAGAAGAAGAAGAAGAGGAAGAAGACGAAGGAGAAGAAGAAAAAGAGGAAGATGAAGACTACGAAAAAGAAGAAGAAGAAGAAGGGAAGAAGAATACAAAGAAGAAGAAGAAGAACAAAGAGGAGGAGAAGAAGAAGAAGAAGAAGTCCACGAAAAAGACGAAGAAGAAGAAGACGACGAAACAGAAGAAGCAGAGGAAGATGAGGAAGAAGATAAAAAAGAAGAAGAAGAAGAGGAAGAAGAAGGCAGAGAAAAAGGAGGAGGAGGAGAAGAAGAAGAAAAAGAAGATGGAGAAGAGCAAGCAGAGGAAGAAGAAATAAAAGAATAAGAAGAAGAAAGAGAAGCAGAAGAAGATGAAGAAAAAGAAAAAGAAGTCAAAGAAGAAGTAGAAGAAGAAGATGAAGAAAAAGTAGTAGTAATAGTTGAAGAAGAAGAGAAGAGAAGAAGAAGTAGAAAGACAAAAAGAAGAAGACAAAGAAGACAAAGAAAAAGAAAAAGTCGAAGAAGATGCAGAAGAAGAAAAAGAATAAGAAGAAGAAGAAGAACAAGAAAAAAAAGAAGAAGAAGAACAAGCCATAAAAGAAGGTGAAGAAGAAAGGGAAGAAGGAGGAAGAGAAGAAGGAGAAGAAGAAGATGATGAAGAAGAAGAAGATGAGGAAGAAGAAGAGGATGATAATGACGATGATGAAAAAGATGATGATGATGATGAAGATGAAGAAGAAGAAGAAGATAAAGAAGAAGAAGTTGTAGAAGAAGAAGAAGAAGAAAAGAGAAGAGGAAGAGACGAAAAAGAACACGATAAAGGGGAAGAAGAGGTGGAAGAAGGAGAGGAAAAAGAAGAACAAGAAGACGAAGAAGAAGAGGAATAACAGGAAGTAGAGGTAGACAAAGATGAAGAAGAAGAAGATGAAGAAAAAAAGCAAGAAAAAGAAGAGGAATAAGGAAAAGGCAAAGGATTGTCCTTGAAGAAGAAGAAGAAGAAAAGGAAGAAAAGTAAAAGAATAAGGGAAAAGGCAAAGGACAAGAAGAAGAAGAAAAAGTAGTAGAAGAAGAAGAAGAAAAAGAAGGAAAAGAAGAAGAAGGAGAAGAATAAGAAAAAGAAGGAGAAGATGGAGAAGAAGAAAAAGAAGAAGAAGAAGAAGAAGAAGAAGAAGAGGAGGAGAAGAAGAAGAAGAAGAAAAAGAAGACAAAGAAGAAGAATAAGAACATGAAGAAGAAGAAGTCAAAAAAGAAGAAGAATAAAGAAGAACAAGAAGAAGAAGAACAAGATGTAGATGAACAAGGAGAAGGAGGAGAAGAAGAAGAAGGATAAGCAGAAGATGAAGAAGAACAAGAAGAAGAAGACGACGAAGCAGAAGAAGAATAAGAAAAGGAAGAAGAACATAAGGAAGATTAAGAAGAATAGAAGAAGAAGAAGAAAACAAGGAAGAAGAAGAAGAAGATGAAGAAGGGAAAGAAAAAGAAAAAGAAGAAGAAGAACAAGAAGAAGAAGAGAAAGAAGAAGAGGAAAAAGAAGAAGAAGAAAAAGAAGACCAAATAAGAAGAATAAGAACATGAAGAAGAAGAAGAAGAAGTCAAAGAAGAAGAAGAATAAGAGGAAGAAGAAGAAGAAGAAGAACAAGAAGAACAAGATGAAGATGAACAAGGAGGTTGAGGAGAAGAAGAAGAAAGATATGTAGAAGAAGAAAAAGAAGAAG
>JAIUJO010000472.1:270000-272500 GCA_023846275.1 Vanilla planifolia | reverse complement strand
ACTGCATGAAGAAGAAAAAGAAGACGAAGAAGAAGAGGAAGAGGGGGAAGAAGAAGAAAAGAAAGAAGTAGAAGAAGATGATGATGAAGAAGAAGAAGAAGAAGTGGAAGAAGAAGAAGGGAAAGAAGAAGAAGAAGAAAAAGAAGGAGAAGAAGAAGAAGAAGAAGAGGAAGAAAAAGAAGGAGAAGAAGGAGAAGAAGAAAACAAGAAGAAGAAGAAGAAGAAGTAGAAGAAGATAATGATGAAGAATAATGACAACAAGAAATAGAAGAAGAAGAAGAAAATGAAGAAGAACATAAGGAAGATGAAGAAGAATAGGAAGAAGAAGAAGAAGAAGAAGAAGAAGAAGGATTAGAAGAAGAAGAAGAAAACAAGGAAGAAGAAGAAGATTAAGAAGGGAAAGAAGAAGAAGAAGATGAAGAAGAAGAAGAAGAAGAAGAGAAAGAAGAAGAAGAAGAAAAAGAAGTCAAAGAAGAAGAATAAGAAGATGATGAAGAAGAAGAAGAAGTTAAAAAAGAAGAAGACAAAGAAGAAAAAGAAGAAAAACAAGAACAAGATGAAGATTAACAAGGAGAAGTAAAAGGAGAAGAAGAAGAAGGATAAGCAAAAGATGAAGAAAAACAAGAAGAAGAAGACAAAGAAGAAGAAGAGGATAACAAAGAAAAAGAAGAGGAAGATTAAGAAGAAAAAGGAGAAGGAGAAGGCAAAGATATAGAAGAGGAAGAGAAAAAAGAAGAATTAGAAGAAGAAGAAGAAGAAAAACACCGAGAAGAAGGACAAGAAGAAGAAGAAAAGAAGAAGAAGAGGGCTAATAAGAAGAAGAAGAAGAAGAAGAAAAAGACAAGAAGAAAATAAAGAAGAAGAAGAACAAATGGTCGAACAAGAACAAGAGGAAGAAAAGAAGATGAAGAAGAAGAATAAGATGATGAAGAGGAAGAAGAAGATGATGATGATGATGAAGAAGAAGAAGAAGAAAAAGAAAAAGATGGAGAAGAAGGAAAAGAAGATGATGATGAAGAAGGAGAAGATGATGATAATGATGAAGAAAAAGAAGAAGAAGAAGAAGAAGTAGAAGAAGGCAAAGAAGAAAGTAAAGAAGTAGAAGAAGAAGAAGAAGAAGACCTCGAAGAAAAAGAATAAGAAGAAAAAGACAAATAAGAAAAGATGAAGAAGAAGTAGTAGAAGATGTAAAAGAAGAAGCAAAAGAAGAAGAAGAAGAAGAAGATGAAGAATAAGAAGAGAAAGTTGAAGTAGAGTAAGAAGAAGAAAAAGATGAAGAAGACAAAGAAGAATTTGTAGAAGAGGAAGATGAAGAAGACAAAGAACAAGTAGAAGAAGAAGAAGAAGAAGAACAATAAGAAGAAGGCTAATAAGAAAATGAAGAAGAAGAAGGCAAAGAAGAAGAGAAGAAGAAGAGGAAGACAAAGAAGAATAATAAGAAGAAGAAGAACAAGACGAAGAAGAAGAATAAGAAGGAGACGAAGAAGAAGAAGAAGAAGAAGAAGTTGAAGAAAAAAAGAAGATTAAGAAGAAGAAGATGATGATGAAGAAGAAGTAGAAGGAGAAGAAGAAGAAGAGGAAGAAGCAAAAGTGGAAGAAGAAGAAGAAAAAGAAGAATGAGAGGAAAACAAAAGAAGTAGAAGAAGAACAAGAAGAAGAAGAAGATGAAGAAGAGGAAGAAGAAGAAGAAGAAGAAGAAGAAGAAGAAGAAGTAAAAGAGGAAGAAGAAGGTAATGTGAAAAAAAAAGAAGATGAAGAAGATGTAAAAGAAGAAAAAGAAGAAGAAGAAGTAGAAGAGGAAGAAGATGAAGTAGAAGAAGAAGAAGACGAAGAAGAAGAATAAGAAGAAGAGGAAGAAGAAGAAGAAGAAGAAAAGAAAAACAAGAGGAGGAAGATGAAGAAGATGAGGAAGAAGAAGACGAAAAGGAAGAAGAAGAAGAAAAGGAAGAAGAAAACAAGAAGAAGAAGGAGAAGAAGAAGCAGTTAGAAGAGAAGAACAAGAAGAAGAAGAAGAAAAGGAACGAGAAGAGAAGAAGTAGCAGAAGAAGAAGATTAAGAAGAAAACGAAGGAGAAGAAGAAGATGAAAAAGATGAAGATGAAGAAGAAGAAGAAGATGAAGAATAAGAAATAGTAGAAGTTAAAGAAGATGAAGTAGAAGAAGATGAAGAAGATGAAAAAGAAAAAAGGAAGAAGTAGAAGAAGAAGAAGAAGAAGAAGAAGTAGAAGAAGAAGAAGAAAAAGAACACAAAGAAGGAGTGGACGAAGAAGAAGAGGAAGAAGACTAAAAAGAATACAAAGATGAAGATGATGATGAAGAAGAGGAAGAAGAAGAAGAAAAATAAGAAGGCGAAGAAGAAGAAGACTTGAAGAAGAAGAAAAAGATGAAGTAGAAAACGAGGAAGCAGTAGAAGAAGAAGAACAACAAGATGGAGAAGAAGAAGAGAAAGAAGAGCACGATGAAGACGAATAAGAAGAAAAGACGAAGAAGAAGATGATGAT
>JAIUJO010000472.1:262500-265000 GCA_023846275.1 Vanilla planifolia | reverse complement strand
AAGAAGAAGAAAAAGGAGGAGAAGAAATAGAAGAGGAGGAAGAAGAAGATGATGAAGAAAAAGAAGAATATGAATAAAAAGAAGAGGAAGAAGAAGAGGAAGAAGAAGAAGAAGAAGCGAAAGAAGAAGAAGAAGAAGAAGAAGAAGAAGAAGACGAAGAAGATGATGAAGAAGAAGGAGAGGAAGATGAGGAAAAACAACAAGAAGTAGAAGATGAAGAATAAGAAGAAGAAAATGAAGAAGAAGGAGGGGGAGAAGGAAGAAGAAGAAGTAGAACAAGTAGGTGAATAAGAAGAAGTAGATGAAGAAGTAGAAGAAGAAAAAGAAGAAGAAGTTGCTGATGTAGAAGAAGAAGACAAAAACAAAGAACATGAAAATGAAGAAGAGTAAGAAAGAAGAAGAAGAAGAAGAAGAAGAAGATGATGATGATGAAGATGTAAAAGAAGTAGAAGAAGAACAAGAAGAAGGAAGAAGAAGAAGAAGAAAAGTAACAAGAAGAAAATGATAATGAAGATGATGAAAAAGAACATGAAGAAGAAGATTGAGAAGAAATAGAAGAAGAAGTAGAAGAAGTAGAAGAAGAAGGAGAAGGTGAAGAAGAAGAAGGTGAAGATGTAGACAAACAAAAGAAGAAAATGAAGAAGTGGAAGAAGAAGAACAAGAAAAAGAAGAAGAGGAAGAAGAAGGTGAAGAAAAAGTAGAGGATGGAAAAGAATAAGAGGATTATGAGAAGGAGAAGAAGAAGAAGAAGAATAAGAAAAAGAAGAAGAAGAAGAAGAAGAAGATGATGAAGAAGAAGAAGAAGAAGACGATGAAGAAGTGGAAGAAGAAGAACAAGAAAAAGATGAAGAGGAAGAAGAAGGTGAAGAAGAAGAAGAGGTTTAAGATGAAAACAAGAGTGTGAGAAGGAGATGAAGAAAAAGAAGAATAAGAAAAAGAAGAAGAAGATGATGATGAACAAGAAGAAGAAGACAGATGATGAAGGAGAAGAAGGTGGAGAAGAAAAAGAAGAAGAGGAAGAAAGTAGAAAAAGATTAAGAAGGAGAAGGAGAAGATAGAAGAAGAAGAAGAAGAAGAAGAAGGTAAAGAAGAAAGAGAAGATGATGAGAAAGAAAACATAGAAGATGAAGAAGAAGAAGAAAAAGAAGCAGAAGAAGAGGAAGAAGAAGAATATCAAGAAGAAGAAGAAGAAGAAGAAGAAGAAGTTGTAGAAAAAGAAGTAGAAGAAGGAGGTAAAGAAGAAGGAGGAGAAGAAGAAGGTGAAGAAGAAGATGAAGATGGCAAAGAAGAAGAAGTCGATGAAAAAGAAGAAGAAGTTGAAGAAGAAAACAAAGAAGTAGAAGAAGAAGAAGAAAAGGAGGAGGAAGAAGAAGATGGACAAGAAGAAGTGGAAGAAGAAGAAGAAGAGGAAGAAGAAGACGATGAAGACGAATAAGAAGAAAGGAAGAAGAAGAAGAAGATGATGTAAACGAAGACGAAGAAGAAGAAAAAAATAGAATAAGAGAAAGATGAAGTTAAAGAAGAAGAAGTTGAAGAAGAATAAGAAGGAAAAGAAGAGGAAGAAAAAGAAGAAAAAGAAGAAGAAGGAGAAGAAGGAGAAGAAGGAAGAAGAAAAAAGAAGAAGAAGAAGAAGAGTAAGAAGAACTAAAAGAAGAAGAAGTTGATGAACAATAAGAAGAAGAAGATGATGAAGAAGAAGAAGAAGAATGAAGAAGAAGAAACAAGAAGAAGAAGAAGAACAAGAAGAAAACGAAGAAGAAGAAGAAGATGAACAAGAAGAAGACAAAGAAGAAGAAGAAGAAGAAGAAGAAGAACAAGAACAAGAAGAAGAAGACGAAGATGAGGAAGAAGAAGTTGAAGCTATGGAAGAAGAAGAAGTGGTAGAAGAATAAGAGGAAGAAGTGGAAGAAGAAGAAGAAGCAGAAGGAAAAGAAGAACTATAGGAAGGATAAGCAAAAGAAGAAGAAGAAGAAGAAGATTAATAAGATGACGAAGAAGACAATGAAAAAGAAGAAGATAAAGAAGTAATAGAAGAAGAGATGAAGATGGAGAAGAATAAGACGAAAAAGGCAAAGGAGAAGAAGAAGTTGAAAAAGAAGAAGAAGAGGAAGAAGAAAAAGGAGAGAACAAGGAGTAGAAGAAGAAAAAAATGAGAAGAATAAGATGGAGAAGAAGAAGAAGAAGAAAATGAAGAAGAAGAAGAAGATGATGATGAACTATAAGAAGAAGAAGACAAAGAAGAAGATGAACAAGAAGAAGAACTACATGAAGAAAAAAATGAGACAAAAAAGAAGAAGAAGAAGGGGAAGAAGAAGAAAAGAAAGAAGTAGAAGAAGATGATAGAGAAAAAGAAGAAGAAGAAGAAGAAGAAGAATAAGAGGAAGAAGAAGAAGAGAAAGAAGTAGAAGAAGAAAAAGAAGAAAAAGAAGAAGAAGAAATAGAAGAATAAGAAAAAGAAGGAGAAGGAGAAGAAGAAGAAGAAGAAGAAGAAGAAGAAGAA
>JAIUJO010000472.1:257500-260000 GCA_023846275.1 Vanilla planifolia | reverse complement strand
AGAAGAAGTTGAAGAAGAAGAAAAAGATGAAGTAGAAAATGAGGAAGTAATAGTAGAAGAAGAATAACAAGATGGAGAAAAAGAAGAGAAAGAAGAAGAAGAGGAAGAAGAGCACGAAGAAGACGAATAAGAAGAAAAGAAGAAAAAGAAGAAGATGATGATGATGATGATGTAAAATAAGAAAAAGAAGAAGAAGAAGTAATAGAAGAAGTAGATAAAAAAGAAAGAAATAGAAGAAGAGGAAGAACAACGAGAAGAAGAAGAAGAAGGTGAACAAGAAGGAGAAAAAGAAGGTGAAGAAGAAGAAGAAGAAGAAGAAGACAAAGCAGAAGAAGAAGAAGTGGAAGAAGAAGAATATGAAGAAGTGGAGAAAGAAGAAAAGGAAGAAGAAGAAGGGGAAGAAGTAGAAGAAAAGGAAGAAGAAGAAGAGGGAGATGAAGAAGAAGGCAAAGAAAAGAAGAAGAAGATAAAGAAGAAAAATAAGAAGAAGAAGATGAAGAAGGAGAAGAAGAAGACGAAGAAGAAGAAGAAATAGACGAAGAAGAAGTAAAAGAAGGAGGAGAAGAAGAAGAAGAAGAAGATGAAGAAGAAAAAGAAGGAGAAGATGGAGAAGTAGAAGAGGAAGAAGGAGGAGGAGAAGAAGACGAAGAAGATGGAGAAGAAGAAGATGATGAACAAGAAGAAAAATAAGACAGAAAAAGATGAAGAAAAAAAGAGTAGGTTGAAGAAGTTAAAGAAGAAGAAGAGGAAGAAGAAGAGAAGGAAGAAGAAAGAAAAGATGTAGGAGAAGATGATGAAGTTGAAGAAGAAGAAGTGGAAGAAGAAGAAGTAGTAGAAGTAAAAGAAGAAGAAGAAGTGGAAAAAGAAGTAGTAGAAGTAAAAGAAGAAGAAAAAGAATAAGAAGTGAAATAAGGAGGAGTAGAAGAATAAGGAGAAAAAGGAGAAGATGAAGACGAAGAACAAGAAGAAAAAAAGAAGACGAAGAGAAGTAGAAGAAGATGAAGAAGAAGTAGAAGAACAAGAAGTAAAAGAAGAAGACAAAGAAGAAGAAGAAGAAGAAGAACAAGGACTAGAAGAAGAATATAACGATGATAAAGAAGAAGAAGAAGAATAAGACGAAGAAGTATAAGAAGAAAAAGAAAAAGAAGGAGAAGAGGGAGAAGAAGAATAAGAAAAAGAATTGAAAAAGAAGAACAAGAAGGAGAAGAAGAAGAAGTAGTAGAAGATGAAGAAGAAGAAGAAGAACAAAAGGATAAAGAAGAAGAAGTAGAAGAAGTTGAAGTCATCAAAGAAAAAGAAGAAAAGGAAGAAACAGAAGAAGAAGAAGAAGAAGATGAAGAAGAAGAAAAACGAGGAAGAAAACAAAGAAGAAGAAAACAATGAAGAAGAAGTAGAAGAAGACGAAGAATATGAAGGAGAGGAAGAAGAAGTAGAAGAAGATGAAGAAGAAGAAGAAGATGAAATAGATAAAGAAGAAGAATAAGAAAAAGAAGGAGAAGAAGAAGAAGCAGAAGAAGAAAAAGAAAAACAACAACAACAAAAACCACATGGAGAAGAAGGAGAAGGAGAAGAAGAAGAAGAAGAAGAAGAAGAAGAAGAGGAAGAAGAGGAAGAGGAAGAAAAAGAAAACAAAAAGAAGTAGAGGGAGAAGAAGATAAAAAACAAGTAGAAGAAAAATAAGAAGAAGAAGAATAAAAGAAGAAGAAGAAAGAGAAGAAGTTGAAGATGAAGAAGAAGAAGAATAAGAAAAAGGTGAAGAAGAAGAAGGAAAAGAAGGAGAGGAAGACGAAGAAGAAGAACAAGAAGACTAAGAATAAAAAGAAGGAGAAGAAGAAGAAGATGATGACAATGATGAAGAAGAAGATTATGAAGAAGAAGAAGAAGAAAAAGTTGAGGAAGAAGAAGGAAAGGAAGAAGAAGAAGAAGAAGAAGAAGATGATGATGATGATGATGATGACGAAGACGAAAAAGAAGAAGAGGAAGAAGATGATGATGAAGAAAAAGAAGAACACGAAGAAGTAAAAGAAGAAGAAGAAGAAGAAGAAGAAGAAGAAGAAAACGAAGAAGAAGAAGACGAAGAGGAAGATGATGAAGACGAAGAAGAAGAAGAAGAGGAGGAAGAAGAAGAAGAAGAAGAAGAAGAAGAGAAAGAAGAAGAAGAAGAAGAAGAAGAAGAAGAAGAGGAAGATGAAGAAGAAGAAGAGGAAGAAGAAGATGAAGAAGAAAGAAGAAGAAGAAGAAGATGAATGAGAAGTAGAAGACAAACAAGAGGAAGATGAAGAGGAAGAAGAAGGAGAAGAAGAAGAAGATGATGATGAAGAAGAAGGAGTTGAAGACAAACAAGAAGAAGGTGAAGAAGTGGAAGAAGATGAAGAGAAAGAAGAAGAAGAGGAAGAGAAGAAAAAGAAGAAGAAAAGCATGAAGAAGAGGAAGAAGAAAAGATGATGAAGAAGAAGAAGAATAAAGAAAAGAAGAAGAACAAGAACAAGAAGATGAAGAA
>JAIUJO010000472.1:247500-252500 GCA_023846275.1 Vanilla planifolia | reverse complement strand
ATGACGAAGAAGATGGTAAAGAAGAACAAGAAGAAGAAGAAGAAGTAGAAGAAGAATAAGAAGGAGAATGACAAGAAGCTGAAGATGTAGAAGAAGAAGAAGTAGAAGAAGAAGAAGAAGAAGAAGAAGAAAAATAGGCGGAAGATGAAGGAGAAGGAGAAAGAGAAGAAGAAGAAGAGAAGAAGGAGGAGGAATAGAAAAAGAAGAATAACAAGATGAAGGAGAAGAAGAGGAAGAAGAAGAAGAAGAAGAAAAAGAAGAAGAAGACGAAGAAATAGAAGAAGTAGAAGAAGTACAAGGAGGAAAAGAAGAAAGAGAACAAGAAGGAGAAGTAAGAGAAGAAAAAGAAGAAGAAGATGATGATGTCGAAGAAGAATGATAAGAAAAAGAAGAAGAAGATGATGAAGAAGAAGAAGAAGAAAAAGAAGAAGTAGACAAAGAAGAAGATGAAATTGAGTAGGAAGAAGAAGAAGAATAAGTTAAAGAGGAAGAAGAAGAAGAAGAAGAAGATAGAGAAGGAGAAGAAGAAGAAGAAGAAGAAGATGAAAAAGAAGAAGAAGAAGAAGTTGATGATGAAGAAGAAGAAGAAGAGGAAGAAGAAGATGTTTTTGATGATGAATAGAACGAAGAAGGCGAAGGAGAAGAAGAAGAAGTTGAAGAAGAAAAAGAAGAAGTAGTATAAGAAGAAGAAGAAGAAGAAGAAGTAGAAGAAGAAGGAGAAGAAGATGATGTAGAAGAAGGAGAAGAAGAAAAAGAAGAAGAAGAAGAAGAAGAGAAAGAGGAAGATAAAGAAGAAGACGAAGAAGAAGAAGAAGATGAATAAGAAGAAGAAGAAGAAGAGGAAAAAGAAGAAGAAGAAGAAGAAGAAGAAGAAGAAAAAGAAGGAGGAGGAAAAGAAAAAGTAGAAGCAGACGAAGAAAAAGAAGAAGAAGAAGACGAAGAAGAAGAAGAAGAAGAAGAAAAAGAAGAAGAAGAAGAAGAAGAGGATGATAATGATGAAGATGAAGTCGATGACAAAGAAGAAGAAGAAGAGGAAGAATAATAATAATAATAATAATAATAATAATAATAATAATAATAATAATAAGATGAAGATGAAGAAGAAGAAGGACAAGACGAGGAAGAAGGAGAAGTAGAAGGAGAAGATGAAGAAGACGAAGAAGAATGGGACGAAGAAGAAGAAGACCAAGCAGAACAGCAAGAAGAAGAAGAACAACAAGAAGAAGAAGATAAAGTAGGAGATGAAGATGAATAAAATGAAGAAGTTGATGATGAAGAGGAAGACAAAGAAGAAGAAGAAGAGGAGGAGGAGGAGGAAGAAGGAAGAGGAAAAAAAGGAGTAGAAGAAGAAGAGAAGGAGAAGGAAAAGAAGAACAAGTAGAACACACAGAAGAAGAAGAAGAAGTCGAAGAAAAAGATGAAGAAGACAATGAAGAAGAAGAAGATGATGATAATGAAAAGGAAGAAGATGAAGAAGAAGAAGAAGACGAAGAAGAAAAAGTAGAAGAATTAGAAGAAGAAGAAGAAGAAGAAGAAGGTAAAAGAAGAAGAAGGAGAACAAGAAGGAGGAGAAGAAAGAAAAGAGAAAGAGAAGAAGAAGAATAAGAATAAGGAGAAGAAGAAGAACACGATGAAGAAGAACAACACGAAGAAGAAGAAGGAAAAGAACAAGAAGAAGAAGAAAAAGGAGAAGAACAAGGAGATGACCAAGAAGACGAACAAGAAGGCGAAGAAGAGGAGGAAAAAGAAGAAGAACAAGAAGAAGATGGAGAAGAAGAAGAAGAAGAAGATAAAGAAGCTGAAGAAGAAGAAAAAGTAGTAGTAGTAGTAATAGAAGAAGAACAATAAGAATAAGAAGAAGAAGAAGTAGAAGAGGAAGGAGAAGAAGAAGAAGAAGAAGGAGAAGAAGAAGGAGATGAAGCAGAAGAAGAAGGAGAAGAAGAAGAAGAAGTGAAGAATGGGAAGCTAAAGAATAAGTAAAAGAAGAAGAAGAAGAAGAAGAAGAAGAAGAAGAAGAAGAAGAAGAAAAAGAAGAAAAAGACAAAGAAGAAAAAGAAGAAGAAGAAGAAGAAGAAGAAGGAGAAGAAGAAGAAGAAGATGAAGAAGAAGAAGAAGAAGAAGAAGAAGAAAAAGTGGAAGAAGGTAATAATAAAGATGATGAAAAAGAGGAAAAAAGAAGAAGACGAAGAAGAAGAAGACAAAGAAGAATATGACGAAGGCGAAGAAGAAGTAGAAGAAGATGAAGAAGAAGCAGAGGAAGAAGAAGAAGGAGATGAATAAGATTATTGTAAAAAAAAAGGAATAGAAGACAAAGAAGAAGAAGGTGGAGAACAAGATGCCAAAGAAGTAAGAGAAGACGATAAAGAAGAAGAAGAAGGAGAAGAATAAGGACAAAAAGAAGAGGAAGAAAAAAGGGAGAAGAAGATCAAAAAGAAGGAGGAGAAGAAGAAGAAGAAAAGGAAGAAGATGAACAAGAAGAAAAAGATAGAAACGAAGAAGAAGAAGAAGAAAAAGAAGAAGATGGCAAAGAAGAAATAAAGAAGTAGATGAAGAAGAATATAAAAAAGGAATAAGAAGAAGAAGAAGAAGAAGGTGAAAAGGACGAAGAAGGAGAAGAAGAAGAAGGAGAAGAAATAGGTGGAAGAAGAAGAAGAAGGAAAACAAGAACAAGAATAATAAGAAAAAGAAGTAAAAGGAGAAAAAGAAGAAGAAAATAAAGAAGAAGAAGAAAAAAAGAGGGAGAAGTAGAAGAAGAAGAAGAAGAGAAAGAAGAAGAAGAAAAAGTAGTAGAAGATGAAGAAGAGGACGACGATGATGATGATGAAGAAATTGAAGCAGAAGAAAAAGAAGAGGAGGAAGAAGAAGAAGACGGAGAAGAAGAAGAAGAAGTGGAGGATAAACGAAAGACCAACAAGAAGAAGAAGAAGTTAGAGGAAGAAGAAAAAGAAGAAAGAAGAGGAGGATGAAGAAGAAGAAGAAGAAGACGAATAGCAAGAAGAAGAAGAAGAAGACGGTGAAGAAGAAGAAGAAGATGTAGGAGAAAAAGAAGAAGGTAAAGATGAAGAAGGAGAAAAAGAAGAAGTAGTAGTAGTAGTTGAAGAAGAAGAAGAGCAAGAAGAAGAAGAAGAAGAAGTAGAAGAGGAAGAAGAAGTAGAAGAAGAAGAAGAAGATGATGAAGAAGAAGATGAAGTAGAAGGAGAAGCTGAAGAAGAAGATGAAGATGAAGAATATGAAGAAGAATTAGAACAAGAAGGAGAAGAAGATGAAGAAGAAGAAGAAGAAGAAGAAGAAGAGGAAGAAGAAGAAGATGAAGAAGAGGAAGAAGAAGAAGAAGAATGTGAATAGGAAGGAGAAGAAGAAGAAGAAGAAAAAGAAAAAGAAGACAAAAAGAAGAAGTGGAAGATGAGGAAGAAGAAAAAGTAGAAGAAGATGGTGGAGGAGGTGAAGAAGAAGAAGAAGAATAATAAGAAGTGGAAGAAGAACTAATAGGAAGAAGAAGTAGCAAAAGAAGAAGAAGAAGAAGAAGGAGCAAAAGAAGAAGAAGAAGAAGAAAAAGTAGTGGAAGAAGAAGACAGTGAAGAAGAAGAAGAAGAAGAAAAAAAGAAGAGGAAGAAGAAGATGACGATGAAGGAGAAGAAGGAGACCAAAATGAAGAAGAAGAAGAAGGGGAAGAGGAAGAAGAAGAAGTAGAAGATGAAAAACAACAAGAAGAAGAAGATGTAGAAGAAGAAGAAGAAGAAGAAGAAGAGCGAGAGGAAGAAGAAGAAGTAGTAGAAGAAGAAGAATTAGAACAATTAAGAGAATAAGAAGAAGAAGAGAAAGAGAAGCAGAAGAAGGAGAAGAAGAAGAAGAAAAATAAGAACCAGAGGAAGAATAAGAAGAAGAGGAACAAGAAGAAAAAGAAGAAGTAGAAGAAGAAGAAAAAGAAGAAGAAGAAGAAGAAGTAGAAGAAGAAGAAGAAGAAGATGATGATGATGTTGATGATGAAGAAGAAGAAGAATTGGAAGAAGAAGAAGAAGAAATAGAAGAGGAAGAAGCAGAAGATGGAGAGGAAGAGGAAGAAAAAGAAGAAGAACAAGAAGAATAAGAATAAGAATAAGAAGTAGAAGAAGAAGGAGAAAAAGAAAAGAGGAAGGGGAAGAAGAGGTAGAAGAAGAAGAAGAAGAGGAAGATGAAGAAGAAGTTAAAGAAAGAAGAATAAGAAGAGGAAGAAGAAGAAAAAGAAGATGATGAAGAAGAAGAAGAAGAATAACAGCAAGAAGAACAAGGAGAAGAAGAAGAAGAAGAAGAGGAAGAAGAAGAAGAAGAAGAAGAAGAAGAGGAAGAGGAAGAAGGAGAAGAAGAACAATTAGAAGTAAATGAAGAAGAAGAAGAAGAAGAAGAAGAAGAAGTAGAAGAAGAAGAAGAAGGAGAAGAAGAATATGATGAAGAAGAAGAAGAATAATAATAATAAAAAGAATAATTGGAATAAGAAGAAGAAAACTTGTAATAGTAGTAGTAGTAGTATAAGAAGAAGATGAAGAAGAACAAGAAGACAAAGAAGAGGAGGAAGGACAAGGAAAAGAAGAGGAAGAAGAAGAAGAAGAATTGGAAGAAGATGATGAAGAAGAAGAAGAGTAAGAAGAAGAAGAAGGAGAAGTAGAAGAAGAAGAAGGTTAAAGAAGAAGAAGAGGAAGAAGAAGAACAAGAAGAAGACAAAGAAGAAGTAAAAGAAGTAGTGGAAGATGACGAAGATGAAGAAGAAGAAAAAGAAAAAGAAAAATAGTAGTAGAGGACGAACAAGTAGTAGAAGAAGATTAACTAGAAGAAGAAGAAAAGTTGATGAAGAAGAAGAAGAAGAAGTTGAATAAATTGAAGTAGCAGAAGAAGAATACTAAGAAGAAAAAGAAGATAAAGAAGAAGAAGAAGAAGAAGAAGAAGTAGAAGAAGAAGAAGAAGAAAAGAAGATGGAGAAGAAGAGGAAGAAGTAGAAGAAGAGGAAGATAAAGAAGAAGAGAAAG
>JAIUJO010000472.1:240000-242500 GCA_023846275.1 Vanilla planifolia | reverse complement strand
GAACAAGGAGAAGAAGAAGAAGAGGAAGAACAACGAGAAGATGAATAATAAGAAGAAGAAGAACAAGAACAAGAAGCAAAAGAGGATGAGGATGGGGAAGAAGAAGAAGAGGAAGAAGAAGAAGAAGAAGAAGTAAGAGGTAGAAGAAGAAGGAGAAGAAGAAGCAGAAGAAGAAGAAGAATAAGAAGAAGAAGATGAAGAAGAAGAAGTAGAAGAAGAGAAAGAAGAAGAAGAAGAAGGAAGAGAAGAAGAAGAAGATGAAGAAGTAAGTGGTAGAAGAAGTAGTGGTAGTAGTAATAGCAGAAGAAGAAGAGGAAGGAGGGGAAGAAGAAGAACAAGGAGACGAAGAAGAAGAAGAAGAAGAAGAAGAAGAAGAAGAAGATGAAGAAGACGAAGAAGTGGAAGAAGAAGGACAAGAAGAAGACGAACAAAAAGACAAAGAAGAGGAAGAAGAATAAGTAGAAGAAGTGGAAAAGGAAGAAGAAGAAAAAGAAGAAGAAGAAGGAGGAGTAGGTGAAGAAGAAGAAGAAGAAGAATAAGAAGTGGAAGAAGAAGTAATAGGAAGAAAAAGTAGAAGAAGAAGAAGAAGACGAAGACAAAGAAGAAGAAGAAGAAAAAGTAAGAAAAGAAGAAGATGGTGAAGAAAAAGAAGAAGAAGAAGATGGAGAAGAAGAACAGGAGGAAGAAGAAGAAGAACAAGAAGAAGAAGAAAATGAAGGAGAAGAAGAATAACAAAAAGAAGAAGTAGTAGAGGAAGAGGAAGAAGAAGAAGAAGATGACGATGATGAAAAAGAAGAAGAAGAGGAAGAAGAAGAAGAAGAAGAAGAAAAAGAAGAGGAGGAGGAAGAAGAAGAAGAAGAAGAAGAACAAAAAGAATAAGGAGAATAAAAAGAGGAAGGAGAACTAGAAGAATGAGAAGAAAAAGAATAATAAGAGGAAGAAGAAGAGGAAGAAGAAGAAAAAGAAGAAGAAGAAGAAGAAGAAGAAGTAGTAGAAGAAGAGGGAGAAGCAGAAGAAGGAGAAGAAGAGGAAGAAAAAGAAGAAGAATAAGAAAAAGAATAAGAAGATGAATAAGGACAATAAGAAATGAAGAACGAGAAGAGGAGGAAGAAGAAGAAGAAGATGAACATGAAGAAGAAGTTAGAGAAAGAAGAAGAAGAAGAGGAAGAAGAAGAAGAAGAAGAAGAAGAATAAGTTGTAGAGGGAGAAGAAGAAGAAGAGGAAAAAGAAGAAGAAGAAGAAGAAGAAGAATAAGAAGAAGAAGATGAAGAGGAAGAGGAAGAAGAAGAAGAAGAACAATTAGTAGTAGTAGTAGAAGAAGAAGAATAAGAAAGGGAGGAAGAAAAAGATGTTGAAGATGAAGAAGAAGGAGAAGAAGAAGAAGAAGAATTAGAAGAGGAAGAAGAACAGGAAGAGGAGGAAGAAGAAGAGGAAGAAAAAGAAAAAGAAGTAGAAGGAGAAGAAGGAGAAAAAGAAGAAGAAAGAGAAGAAGAAAAAGTCAAAGAAAAAGATGGAGAAGAAGACAAAGAAGTTATAGTATAGTAGATGAAGAAGAAGACAAAGAAGAAGAAGATAAAGAAGAAGAAGAAAGAGAAGAAGAAGAAGAAGAAGAAGAAGAAGAAGAAGAATATGAAGAAGAAGAAAAAGATGAAGAAAGGGAAGAAAAAGAGGAGAAGAAGATGAACAAGAAGAAGTAGAAGAAGAAGTAGAAGAAGTGGAAAAAGATGAAGACGAAGAAGAAAAAGAAGAAGAAGAAGAGGAAGAGGAAGAGGAATAAGAAGAAGAAGAAGATGATGATGATGATTATGATGATGATGAAGAAGAAAAAGAAGAAGAAGAAGAGGAAGAGGAGGAGGAAGAAGTGGAAGAAGAAAAAGAAGAAGAAGAAGAAAAATAATAAAAGGAAGAATAAGGAGAAGAAGAAAAAGGAGAAGAAAAATTATAAGAAGGAGAAGAGGAAGAATAACAAGAAGATTAAGAATAAGGAGAAGAAGAAGAGGAAGAAAAAGAAGAAGAAGAAGAAGAAGAAGATGAAGAAGAAGAAGAAGAAGAAGAAGAAGAAGAAGAAGAAAAAGAAGAAGAAGAAGAAGAAGAAGAAGTAGAGGTAGAAGAAGAAGAAGTAGAACAAGAAGATGGTGAAGAAGAAGAAGACGAAGAAGAAGAAGAAGATTATGATGATTTCGAAAAAGAAGAAGAAGAAGAGGAGGAAGAAGAAGAAGACGACGAAGAAGTAGATGTAGAAGAAGAGGAAGTAGCGAAAGAAGGAGAAGAAGACAAAGAAAAAGTAGTTGTAGAAGAAGAAAAAGGAGAAGGGGAAGATGAAGAATAAGACTAAGTTAATGATGAATTACGAGAAAGAAGAAGAGGAAGCAGAAGAAGAAGAAGAACAAGAAAAAGAAGAAGAAGAAGGAAAAGACAAGAAGCAGAAAAATATAAAGAAGATGATGAAAAAATAGAAGAAGAAGAACAGCAGGAGAAAGAAGAAGAAGAAGAAGAAAAT
>JAIUJO010000472.1:230000-235000 GCA_023846275.1 Vanilla planifolia | reverse complement strand
AAGAAGCAGAAGAAGGAGAAGAGGAAGAAGAAGAAGATGAAGAAGATGAAGAAGAAGAAGAAAAAGAAGAAGAAGATGAGGAAGAGGAAGAAGAAGAAGAAGAAGAAGAAAGAGAAGATGAAGAAGAATAAAAGAAGAGGTAGAAGAAAAAGAATTAAAAGAAGAAGGAGAAGAGGAAGAAGAGGATGAAGAAGAAGACGAAAAAGGAGAAGATGAATTAAAAGAAGAAGAAGAGGAAGAAAAAGAAGAAGATGAAGAAGAACATAAAAAATAATAATAATAATAATAATAAGAAGAACAAGAAAATGAAGAATAAGAAGAACAAGAAGGAAAAGAAAAAAGTTGTAGAAGAAGAAGAAGGAGAAGAAGAAGAAGGAGATGAAGAAGAAGAAGAAGAAGGATAAGAAAAAGCAAAAGAAGAAGAAGAAGAAGAAGAAGAAGACGAGGAAGATTAAGAATAAGAACAATAAAAAGTAGAAGATGAGAAAGAAAAGGAAGGAGAAGTAGTCGAAGGAAAGGAAGACAAAGGCGAAAAAGAAGTAAGAGAAGAAGAAGAAGAAGAAGAAGAAAATGAATAAGAAGAGGAAGAGAAGAAGAAGAAGGTGAAGAAGGAGGAGAAGAGGAAGAAGCTGCAGAAAAAGAAGATGATGAAGAAGAAGAGGAAGAAGAAGTTGAAAAAGAAGAATAAGAAGAAGAAAAAGAAGAAGAATAGGAAGAAGAAGAAGAAGAAGATGATGAAGAATTAAAAGAAGATGAAGCAGAAGATGATGGCGAAGATGATGAACAAGAAAAATTTGAATAAGGAGAAGAAGTAGAAGAGAAGAAGAAGAAGACGAAGAAGAAGTAGAAGAAGAAGAAGAAGAACAGAGAAAGGAAGGGGAAAAGGAAGAAGAAGAAGAAGAAGAAGAAGAAAAAGAAGAAAGAGAAGGAGTGGAATTAGAAGAGAAGGAGGAGGAGGAGGAAAAGAAGAAGAAGAAGAAGATTTAGAAAAAAATGAAGAAGTAGAAGAAGAAGAAAAAGAAGTGGAAAAAAGAGAAGACTAAGATGCAGAAGTTGTAAAAAGAGGAAAACAAGAAGGAGAAGATGAAGAAGAAGAGGTAAAAGAAGAAGAGGAGGAAGAAGTAGTCGAAGAAGAAGATGATGATGAGGAAGTAGATGTGGAAGATTAAGAAGAAGATGAAAAAGAAGAAAAAGAAGAAGAAGATGCTGATGAAGAAGAAGAAGAAGAAGAAGATGTAAAAATAGAAGAAGAAGAAGAAGAAGAAGAAGAAGAAGAAAAAGAAAAAGAAGAGGAAGAAGAAACAGAAGAAGAAGAAGAAGAAGTAGAAGAAGAAGAAAAAGAAGAAGATGAAGAAGAAGTAGAGGAACAAGAAGAAGAAGAAGAAGAAAAAGTAGACGTAGAAGAAGAAGAAAGGGAAGAAGAGGAAGAAGAAGGGGATGACAAAGATGAAAAAGAAGAAGAAGATGGAGAAGAAGATGAAGTATAAGTTGAAGAAGAAGAGGAAGAAGAAGAAGAAGAAGAAGAAGAAGAAGAAGAAGAATAAGATGAAGAAGAATTAGAAGAAGAAGAAGAAGAAGTATAAGAAGAAGAAGAAGAAGAAAAAAAAGAAGAAGAAGAAGAAGAAGAAGAAGTATAAGAAGAAGAAGAAGAAGAAGAAATAAAAGAAGAAGAAGAAGAAGAAGAATACACATAAGTATAAGAAGAAGCAGAAGGAGAAGTAGAAGAAGCAGAAGAAGAAGAAAGAGAAGAAGAGAAACAAGTAGAAGAAGAAGAATAGTAAGAAGAAGAAGATGATGGAGAAGAAGAAGAAGAAGAAGATGCAGAAGTAGAAGAAGGTAAAGACGAGGAAGGAGAAGAAGAAGAGTAAGTTGTAGTAGTAGTTCAAGAAGAAGAAGAGGAAGAAAAAGAAGAAGAAGAATAAGAATAAGAAGAAGAAGAAGAAGATTAAGAAGAAGAAGATTAATAAGAAGAAGACGAAGAAGAACATGAACAAAAAGAAAAGGAAAAAGAAAAAAAGAAGAAGAAGAAGAATAGGAAGAAGAGGAAGAAGAAGAAAGAGAAGAACAGGTAGAAGTAGAAGTGGAAAAAGATGAAGAAGAAGAAGAAAAAGAAGAAGAAAAAGAAAAAGATGAAGACGTCAGAGAAGAAGAAGGACAAGAAGTATTACTAGAAGACGGAAGGAGAAGAAGAAAAAGAAGAAGAAGAAGAAATAGAAGAAGAAGATGAAGAAGAAGAAGAAGAAGAAGAAAAAGAAGTAGAAGAAGAAGAAGTAGAAAAAGAAGAAGAGAAAGAAGAAGACGAAGAAGATGGTGAAGAAGAAAAAGGAGAAGTTGAAAAAGAAGTAATAGTAGTAGAAGAAGAAGAAGAAAAACAAGGAGAAGAAAACATACAAGGAGAAGAAGAAGAAGAAAATGAAGAAGCAGATGAAGAAAAGGAAGAAGAAGAAGAAGTAGAAGAAAAAGATGAAGAAGAAGAAGAAGAAGATGATGATGATAATGAAGAAGAAGAAGAAGAAGAGGAAGAAAAGGAAGAAGAGGAAGGAGATGAATAGTAGGAAGAAGTAGAAAAAGAAGATGGAGAAGAAGAAGAAGAAGAAGAAGAGGAAAAAGAAGAAGAAGAATAGAAGAACAAGAAGTAGGAGAAGAAGAAGATGGTAAAAGAGAAGAGGGAGAAGATGGTGTAGTAAAAGAAAAGATCAAATAAAAGAAGAAGAAGAAGGTGATGAAGAAAAGGAAGAAGAATAAGAAGAATAAGAAGAAGAAGAAGAAGAAGAAGAAGAAGAAGAAGAAGCAGAAAAAGATGATGAAGAAGAAGGAGATGATGAAGAAGAGGCAGAAGAAGAATATGGAGATGAAGAAGAAGAAGAAGAAGAAGAAGAACAAGAAGAAGAAGAAGAAGCATAAGACGAAGAAGATGAAATAGAAGAAGAAGAAGAAGATGATGATGAAGAAGAAGATGAACAATAAGAAGAAGAACGAGAAGTAGAAGAAGAAGAAGAAGAAGAAGAGGAAGAACAAGAAGAACAAGAAGAAGAAGAAATAGAAGAGGAAGAAGAAGATGTAGAAGAAGAAGAGGAGGAAGAAGAAGAAGAAGAATAAGAAGAAAAAGATGAAGAAGAAGAAGAACAACAACAAGAAGAAGTGGAAGAGGAACAAGAAGAAGAAGAAGAAGAAGATGTAGAAGAAGAAGAAGGAGGGAGAAGAAGAAGAAGGGGAAGAAGTAGAAGAAGAAGAAGAAGTAAGAAGAAGAAGAAGAAGAAGAATAAGAATAAGAAGAAGAAGTAATAGTAGAAAAAGAAGAAGATGAAGTTGGAGAAGAAGAAGAAGCTGAAGAAGCAGAAGAATAAGAAGAAGAAGATGATGATGATGATGATGACGACGAAGAAGAAGACAAAGAATATAAAGACCAAAAAAATGAGCAATTGGAAAAAGAAGAAAAAGAAGGAGGAGAAGAAGAAGAAGAGGAAGAAGAAGATGAAGGAGAAGGAGAAGGAGAAGGAGAAGAAGGAGAAGAAGAAGAAGAAGAAGAAGAAGAAGCAAAAGTAGAAGAAGAAGAATAAGGAAAAGTCTAAGAAGAAGAAGAAGATGAAGAATAAGAATAAGAATAAGAAGAATTAGAAGTAGAAGACGAAGAAGAAGAAGAAGAAGGAGATGATGAAGAAGAAGAAGATGTAGATGAAGAAGAATAAGATGGAGAAGAAAAAGAAGAAGAAGAAGATGATGATGATGAGAAAGAAGAAGAAAAAATATAAAGATGAAGAAGGCGAAGAAGAAGAAGAAGAATAATAAGTAGAAGAATAAGAAGAAGAAGCACGAGAAGAAGAAGAAAGTGAAGAAGAAGAAGATGAAGAAGTGGAAGAAGAAGATGAAGAAGAAACATAAGAAGAAGAAGAATAGGAAGATGATGATGATGATGAAAAAAGAAGAAGTAAGTGAAGAAAAGGATGGGGAAGAAGAGGACGAAGAAGAAAAGGAAGAAAAAGAACAAAAAGAAACAGACGAAGAAGAAGAAGAAGAAGAAGAAAAAGTAGAAGAAGAAGAAGAAGATGAAGAAAAGAAGAAAAACAAGAAAAGAAGAAGAAGTAAAAGAAGATGAAGGCGAAGGAGAAGAAGAAGAAGAATGAGGAGGAGGACGAGGAAGACAAGAAGAATTGAGAAAAGAATAACTACAATAAGAAGAAAAAGAAGAAGAACAAGAAGAAGAAGGAAAAAAGGAAGAAGAAGAGCGAGAAGAAACGGAAGAATAAGAAGAAGAAAAAGAAGAAGAATAAGAAGAAGGAGAGAAAGAAGAAGTAGTAGAAGAAGAAGGAGAAATAAGAGGATGAAGTAGAAGACGAGGAAGAAGAAGAAGAAGAAGAAGAAGATGAAGAAGAAGAAATGTAAAAGAAAAAGAAGAAGAAGAAGAAGATTATGAGGAAGAGGAAGAAGAACAAGAAAGAGAAAGAAGTAAAAGAAGAAGAAGAAGAAACAGAAGAAGGAAAAGAGGAAGAAGAAGATGAAGAAGAAGAAGAAGAAGAAGAAGAAGAAGAAAAAGAAGAAGAAGATGAGGAAGAGGAAGAAGAAGAACAAGAATAACAGAAGAGGTAGAAGAAAAAGAATTAAAAGGAGAAGAAGGAGAAGAGGAAGAAGAGAAAGAAGAAGAAGAAGAAGAAAAAAGAGAAGATGAAGAAAAAGAACAAGAAGAAGAGGAAGAAGAAGATGAAGAAGAACATGAAAATAATAATAAGAAGAAGAAGAATATGAAGAATAAGAAGAACAAGAAGAAAAAAAAGGAGAAGAAGAAGAAGAAGGAGAAGAAGAAGAAGAAGGAGAAGAAGAAGAAGAAGAAGAAGAAGAAGAAGAAGGATAAGAAGAAGCGAAAGAAGAAGAAGAAGAAGAATAAGAAGAAGATAAAGTTGAAGAAGACGAAGAAGAAGAAGAAGAAGAAGAAGAAGAAGAAGATTATGAAGAAGAACAACAAAAAGTAGAAGATGAGAAAGAAAAGGAAGGAGAAGTAGTGG